>JAODUH010004578.1:7500-10623 GCA_027564835.1 Typhlichthys subterraneus | reverse complement strand
CCCCCAGACCACCCCCCCCAAGTAAGAGGGCCAAAAAACCTGCCCCGACGAACCCGGTCACACGCCCCGGAGACTACCGCACGCCCTCATGGTGACAGAGCCTGCAGGGGGAGGCGGCTGCGGGAGCCCCACCCCTGCTGAAGAGGGTCCCGGCGACGGAGGGGACAACTGGTCCCAGGCCCAGGGACACGCCGCCCGCCCCAGGCATTAATAGGGCAAAAAAAAAAAAAAAAAAAAAAAAAGCTCTGCCCCACACATTGGAAACGCATTGCCACGGCAAAGGGATATTGTGTTTAATTGTTTGTGTTCCCCTTTACAGAGCAGGGCTGAGAAACACTGGATCCTATTTTTAGCACTTACACAGAACGAACAGCTTGCCAGCCATGAGGTATTATTCACAGAATTTGACAAAAGGTGAATTATCTTACAATCGCTGACTCAAAAACAAATGCACAAATTGCAGCCTATATACAGTAAAGGCAATCCCTATGAATCCATGTTATACACCATGTGTTTCTTCTAGTCTAGTAGACCTACGTTTGCAAATTATCTGGGGCAAATTATAGGGCTAATGCATTAAAAAGTGGAATACCACATTGCATTTCTCTCAGTAATCCAATAAGACTGAGAAAGCAGGGGGCTGAGGGATACAAGGTTTATGGGCTCATGGTCGGAATACCATGTTCATCTGTGGCGTCCTGGTTGTGTGTGTGTGTGATATAAGACCGTGTTTATAGTCCTGGTTGTGTGTGTGTGTGATATAAGACCGTGTTTATAGTCCTGGATGTGTGTGTGTTGATATAAGACCGTGTTTATAGTCCTGGTTGTGTGTGTGGGATATAAGACCTTGTTTATTGTCCTGGTTGTGTGTGTGCCCCATCAGAGATATACTTTATGTGCTGCGAGTGTGCATGCATTGTGCGTGTGTGCGTGCGTGTATTGTGTGTGTGTGAGCGTGTGTGTGCGTGTGTGTGTGTGTGTGTGTGTGTGTTTGTGTTGGGGATGGGCATTGACACTAAAATCCTGGAGCAGATTAAAAAGGGTGTGTGTGTGATGGGGGGTTTCTGGAAGGAAACAGAGCCAAGGAAGAGACAGGCGAGGGTTCCCAAGGCAACCTGCTGCTCCCTGGCCCGTGCTGGTTTGCGTGTGTGTGTGTTGGGGGGAGGTGGTTAAGGGTAGGGGGGGAAGGGCGGGGTCTGTCCTCTTTTCTGTTGTGTATGAGCACCTGCACACTGTTTGCACAGACTACAGTGATTATTTTGATGATGCGTGGGCTTGGCAGCAGCCCTCACTACCGGCCATACGTTCCCCTGTGTGTGTGTGTCATCCGTTTGTTCAGCTGGGCACCTTATGGTGGGGACGCAGGCATCGCACAACACCATGCACTCACAGCAGATGCGGGGTCTGCTTTGGGGGTGGAGGGAGAGGTTTTGTTGTGTTGCGGAGGGAGGGGGCGCTGCCTAATACAGCGGTGGTTCCTGGGTGACGTGCTACATGTCTCTCCTTTCCACCGGAGCGCCCAGCCTCGGTGGGAACTCGGCTGGAGGCGTCCGGGCCCGATGACTGAGGCTGCGGACCGAGAGGTGGCAGCGTTAAACTGGAGCAGAAGGCCCGGCAGCTCATTTACCGCAAAACATGTCTAGTTTCCATTACTCAGAAACACAGAACGAGAAAAGCGCACACAACACAGAAATACTCCGCCCAGCAGTAGCAGTAACGGCAGCCACAGCCCCTGGCCAACCTCTGGGCCCTTCCCCTCCAGAAGACCTCTGCATTTCCTGTTAGTTCCAATAAAGCAGGAACAAGCAACTCCACTTCCTGGTTCTCAGGCTGGCAAGGAAGGAACAAGCGTCTGGTCGCACGGTGCTCAGCGCTTTTCCTCGTCCACACCCCCCACCCCCCTGCTCCTTCTTTACAACCCCCACCTACACTTCTCTCTCCGTCTCTTTTTTCTTCCTTTTATGTCTTCTTCTGAGATATTTACAGCTACAGCATGTGTGTACTGTAGCCTACTGCACATTTGCTTTTATATTTGATGTGCGGGCTTTTCTTTGGCTCTTCGTTTGTCCTGTATGTGGCAGCATGTTCTCCTGCTTGAAGGTCTTAGTAATTGACGGTCTTATAAGTCCCTCCTTAGCAAACGCACAATAGGCTATAGCGTGCGTATTTGCAGACCTTGTTTATCTCCTGATGTTGTGCTGTGCGGTGATGCGACGTGAGGATGTGGCCGTGTGTGTGTGTGTGTGTGTGTGTGTGTGTGTGTCCATGCTTTCGAGAGAAACTAGACAGCCAAGAGTGGAAGAAATGAGCCGGAGGGAGGGAGAGGGTGGAAAAAACAACACTGGAAGTTGGCGGGACGTGACTTATCTCACCGCTGATTGATAAAAGCGAGCTCGGAAGGAGAAATATTGCCTGCTCTCCAAAACATGGTCCGGTCGGCCAAAGGAACAAAACAAAAACACCCTTCTCACATAAATCATTGATTCCAGCCTGAAGCTCCCGGTCAGAGGGGAGCGATGCGACGCGGTCCCACAACAAGTGTGGACAAAGTGGGGCCTGCGTGCGGTTGTGTCCCCACAGACGCGTTTATTGTCTGCCTGTGAGTGCCACGCTCGTTTCTCGTGTTCCCTGCGGTGTGTCCCATTAGCGGTCTCTCCGGCAGGCCGCGGCTCTTTCCCGGCACGAGCCAAAACGCTGCATTATTAAGCAGCCCCGCTTGTTAAGCCTGTTTGATCAAGCTCAAAGCCGCCGCCATGATGTGGCCACACACAACGATACATGACCGCACACACGCTTAGTGCGTATACTGCTTAGGCTCATACGCGCCTGTTCTCGTTAACCCACAGCAACACAGCAGCGTTTATTTACTCTCCAACACAATGCATCCGGGGCCCAAAGCCCTCTGGGAAAATTAAAGAAAACAAAAAAAGGTGCTCTGGTTACGGGTCACAATGGTGGCATTTAATATGGGTCATTGTTACTAGGCAACCACAAACCTAGTGGACTAGTGTTGGATTACGGATGCCTTCATAATTAATTAGGCATTATGAATAATTAATTGAGATGCGTGGGGTAATTTACAGCAGTGTGTAAATGGGACTCACTCCACTGCACTGCCCTAAA
>JAODUH010004578.1:0-2500 GCA_027564835.1 Typhlichthys subterraneus | reverse complement strand
TAACATTCAGAAATGAGTACAGTGTGTTTATAACATGTTTTATGTGACCTTTAGTAAGTATGTTGACCTTGGCCGACCAACATACTGTATAGGGTCAAGGGTCAAGGGTCAGACAGAGTAAACTGTACAACCTGTAATGAATGGCCAGCAGCTAGTGTAAAGCCGCGAGGCCTATCTGATTACATATAGTAACCTCCCCCACCCCCCTTCCCTTCCTTTCCCCCACACACAGTCCAGAGAGCAGGACGAGGTGGATATCCATCTGGACATCTCTTTAATTGGGTAGTAGTGGGGGGCAAAGGCTCACATATATCTTAACAGCTTTGGGAAACACAAGCTCTTCAACCTCAAGTGGAGGTTAGTCATCTGTCCAGTTTCAGTGCACTGCCAAAGGTTAATTAGCACAGACGAGCCAACATGCAGTCATTCGTGTTGATTGAAGGGACCTCAAAATGGCTGGACTAATTTTGAAATGTGTCAAACACGCAACCATAATTCATATCTGAAATAATCATCAATCATCATCATCTATCATCTATCAAATTTTACCCCCAATGTGACATAATTTCTGGATGTCTATGACGATGAACCAATAATCGTATTACTCTGATTCAAGCAATCGAGTTAGAGCATGTTTAAACTGTACTTTACACCACTAACTAAAAATGAATGTTCAGGCTGTAGATAGAAGAAGTCTGTCCAAAATGGCATTTGGAAATTTGAATGGTACATAATGTGGCCATTAAAAACTATATTTAGAAGACAACGTATGGAACATCTTGAACACATTCACTTTATATAGCCTTTAGAAGCTAGCCTAAACTGCACTGTTTTACGATTGCTCATCAATATCCCCCATAAAATTGCCTCTTTGTTTTTTATAGATAATTCACTTGGGAGCGTCTAATACCTCTCTGTGTTCTTGACAGGTGGAGACACCAGCCCTTATCATTAGGCTGGGAGAGAGAGAGAGAGCGAGAGAGAGAGAGAGCGAGAGAGAGAGAGAATGTTCTTATCCTCCGGGGATGAAGTCCCTAATGAGGACTCATCAACACCTCCACCAGCCCTGTAATTGGAAGTATCAGCATATATAATGAAGGCTTCAGCTCTCACCTTCATGACATGGGAAGAATACAATAGAATAGAATAGAAACACATGCAAACGCAAACGGAAGCCATTTTTGCCTTGGTATTTTCTGGCCTAAACATTCACAAGCCTCAACTAGAAGTTTATGAGAAGCACGTTTAAATGTATTCATTAAGAAGTACACATATGGGAGGAATTAAAAGCACATTGTGACTTTTCCAATCTTAATCAAGGCAGATGTTCTGAACCAAACCTGACTGTAGACCATGTGTGCTTTGTGGGGGATCCAATCCCATATGCCTGAGCGTGTAATCCGAGCTGAAACAATACGCTTTTGAGATTTCAAAAAGCATACGCTTGGCTGAACACACTATAAACGGCACACAAAACAAGGACAGGACGAACAAATGAAATAAAATAATCAAAAGAGAATGTTGCAATAAAGGTTTTCTGTGCAGCTCTCCCCATAAAACAGATATACAAACAGCCGGTATCACGGTTTATACTGCGATAAGACAGACAATCTGAGAAACAGTAGCTTTATGACTTCAGTGTCTCATATAGCACACCTGTGTGTTTTTCCACCTAGCAATTAGCAGCTTGTAGCGTTGGTGGCATGTGCTGTATAATCACTGCTTTTTATTGAGCGAGAAGGGCAGGTGTTCAATTATGTGTGCATCACTGATCCACATTGTGTGTCTTCTATGGTAGGTAGAACATAATAAAAGAGAAAAGAAATAATAGACAAACTCTTCCCTCTGCAACGTACCGTCTTTACTGTTCAACATTCAGAGATAATGGCAAAAGGTCAGAGATAAAATAAAGTCTTCACTTGACTGCCAGATAAGAATCAATTCAGGCCAAAGTCTAAATGAAAATCATGTGGTTTGATCCAACACCATTTACTCATTTATTTGAAATACTGAATGCTTGGTTGAGTGGATGATGTAGGCATAATGAGATCCCCATGGTAACCCTATACACTTTACATCATTTCTACTGTATATGATAATTCAACTTTTCCATGACCGCTCTACCCTGAGAATTGCTTTTTTTGGGAGTGGCCACTCTAACTAGCATAAGTACCTCAGTTGCCAAATAAGCTGGATGCTGAAAGAATTTCACCCACCTGTGTTAAATTAAGCTTTATTGATACAGATACATAATGTGAAAGTCTGAGTTATGTCATTAGCTATGCAATTATGTAGACAAAAGCAGTATGTCCCTCTCTCTAACTGGATTCACGAGAAGCTTTTATAGTGGTCACAATGTAATCTAGTTTCAATACACTCAAAGTTGAGTTGTTGCCATCAGGGAGACGTTACAGACTTAAAAGATATAAATTGAATAGGTTCAAGAATTCCTTTGTGCCTGTATCAATTCCGATTTTAAATAAGAGTTTATAACTCTGAT
>JAODUH010004575.1:0-10623 GCA_027564835.1 Typhlichthys subterraneus | reverse complement strand
TGTTTATATTAAGCCTCTACATCCTTTAATGACATGTTAAGACTAAAATGACTGATTTCCCTTGACTATCCCTTTAACAGGCGAGCAACACAACGCATATCCATCCATTTGCTGTGATTTGGAGGTATCATGTTAAAATGCAAACGGTAAACAGTTTACTTGTTTTGGTGCCGCTGAAAAAAATAAATGTTCTCACTGTTATTAGATTTTTGGGGGGATTATATTGATATTACTCTGCAAGAAAGCCTGAAAAGCCTTTTTACCTAGATTCTGACTGGTGGAAACGCTAGCGATTTCTTTCACCTCTCGCTGCCGATTTGAATCGCTACAGAAAAAGTTAATAGAGTTAGAGAGAATTCACATGAAAATGGTGCATATGAAAAAAGAATGTGTGTGTGCGCACGCACTTCCTACGCCAGTTTGCCTTTATAAATCTAAATCTGTCTGAAGTGTTTTGTCCAACCCAATAAACGCCCACAATTTTCTATAAATGGTCCCTGAAATGCCTCAAAATTATATTAAATGATGACTGCAAATTCTTTTAGGGGAGGTTGATGTATGAAAAATATAATGTTTTGTGGACACATCGTCAGCATGACAAATGCCATAAAGCGTAGAAGTCACTAGAGATTTGTGGTTAGGGTGGAATTAGGGCTGAACAATAATTAAATCTAAATATATATCGCGCAATTTTCTTTTCAATAATGGTGATATCATTTTAAAACTTTTTTTATATATATCGTCATCATAGATTAGAAATACTAACAGAAATAATCTAACACAGTTGAGAGTTTTGTTTATTTATTTCACTGTGATTTCCCATTTCTTGTTTGTATGAAAGGCTAAAAGGTGAATATTTATTTGAACCTTTTTTATTTTTTAAATATTAGTTTTATAGGCGATTTCATAAGACTTGGCAAATTCATTTTTCAGATGTTTCTATATAATTATTTTCCAATCCATCCAACACCAACAAAAGGCACAAAGACAGCTATAATACATTATGTAGCGAAATTATAGTGGAAAGTAGGGCGTACGAAAAACACATTGGTGCAAATAAGTTATGCATTCAATTGCGTAGATTCAGAGTAAAACCAATTGATCCAATATGGAACTTTCTGTAATGGTATCCTATCAATATCACAATTGTTGTATAATCAATAATACAGTAGTTACTGTTACCCAATACACTGAAACTATTAAGGCCAAGATTAAAGTGAAAGACTATTTTACAACAGTGTTTTATTTGCTCAGTAGCCTAATGGTGGGCGAGCTTTAAAAAGAAACATACAATTTCTGGTATAAAAATATAATGTTATTTTCAAAAATTTTGACTGTCTCATTGTACTCGTTGTGATTATATATCATGCCTGCTCTGCCATGTCATGATATTTTAGGTCTGGCAATGCCCCTGATAAACAGTATCCTACATGAGATTATATGTTTCGATTATTTTTTCTAAATATTAATTTCAAAGCATTTCTCTCAATTTTCATATTTTTGCCATTGGAGTTGCAGTTTCCCATTTATCCAATTGGTGTGGGTTCGTATGGGTCAAAGTATGCATGGAGGACCACACACTAACGTCAAGTTTTAATAGTTGAAACTTGCGTATGCATTCTTTTTTGTACCTACACGACATGTATAAATGAGGCCACAGGCAAGCTTGCCACCACAATGAGCTAGCACATCCATCACCTTCTAACATTCAGGCAAAAATAAAGAAAACACCACATTGGGTAGTCTTTAGAGCAACTGACACTTAATCAAGTGCCAGATTGTGACCTCAGCTCAGACAATGAATACATGCTGTTAGCCAGCTATCAACTCACAATAATTTCAAACATCTCCTTCCACTCACTATCACCAGTGACAGATTAGATTGTGAGGCAGTCACCTTCACTGCTAGACTAGAGATCTTGGGTTCAAATCCAACTTCAACCGTATGCATATTTGGCCAAAGTATAATGCTGATAGTCTAATTTTGAATGTATTGTAATACAATTTGAGATACTTGATTGTTGTGGAGGGAGACTGGCCTGGTGGTTAAGATGAATGCCTCATGTCTGAGAGCTTTAAAGCTTGAATGTCAATGCTGATCTCGTGTCTGTTTACTGTGATTCTTTAAGTGTGCCAGTAATAGTGTAGGAACATCTTACATAACAAGAGAAAGTGATCCATACATTTGTACTGCATTTCTCCATATTCTCTACTTTTAAGGTCAGAGAACACACATGGAAGCTAACCCATGTAGTTTCTTCAGAAACTGCTAAATTATCTAGTTTGCTTAATGTTGTCATGACTAAATATGACAACATTAAGCTAAATTATTCATAGCAAATTTTAAATTGTCACACACACACACTTCATGTTTAACTCATGATGACACTGAATCGGATAATTTTGCTGTCACAGCATTTTGTGATCTATTACAATAAAGGACTCAAGCTATACTTTGTTCGTGCTTCAGATACTGGATTACTGTTTTCAAAAGGATTTAATTCGATCTACGGCTAACTTTCTCAACAAATTAATCAAAGATAAGACTAAAAGTGGTATTACTAATTCGAAAAATGTAATTGGTGTCGTGATCTATATAAAGAGGTAATTGTTTCTTACCATATATCCACCCTACACAGACAGACTGGCAAATGGCAAAGATCAGGAGTGTCATTCCACTACAGGCATAATAATCAAACAGTTGAAAAATATAGAGTCCGCCCTAGAAAGAGAAGTAGAAAGGTTTCATCAATCACACCAAAACAAAGAAAGAAAACATTTTTACATATTTATACTCGCCTCTGTAACCATAAGCAGCCCAACAAGGAAACTTCCCACATTAATAGCAAGGAGAAGGAGTTTACGTCGGCAGCCATATTGAAAAAAGGAAGGATACATGTCGGAGATTGATGTAACCAAGGCCTCTTGAAACACAAACTGAAATTGGAAAATTACAACTTTTTATAGGCATGTTTAGATAGGTAAATTTTAAGATGGCCTAGCGTTCAATTTCTATAAACACATTTGAAAGAAATAGTATGACCCACCTCACTGTCTAACCCTAAAAAGATTAGCATAACGAAAAAGAAAACTGCCCAGAGTTGAGGTACTGGCATCATGGCCACTGCATGTGGGTAGGCAATGAATGCCAGGCCAGGACCTGTGAACCATAAATCAGTCAATTATATAATCTGTCATACAGTATACAGTAATAGACCAAGAAGATGCACTGCCATCAATACATACCTGATTCAGCCACCATGGAGACATCTGTGCCCTGCACATAGGCCATGAAACCAAGCACAGAAAAAATGGCAAAACCTGCTATAAAGCTGGTTAAACTGTTTAAAAGGCACAGGTAAACAGTGTCTCTGGAACAGAAACATGACAGTAAAACCTGAGGGGAAACAAAAGACACTACAGATAGTGATGTTGGATTGTATTTAATAACAACCTCTAATATAAATACCTATAGCAATTGTTGCTGTACTCGCTGTAACTTCCCAAAGTGTTCAAAACACCTGTGCAAACGCCATAGGAATAGAAAATTTGACTGCCTGCATCCATCCACACCTGAAAAGGACAGTAACATTTTGTTTCAATTCAACCATATCATCTGAGGAGGAATTGATGATTAGAATCTTAAAGGTACACTCCTTAATTCATTTATTTGCTAAATATTTCAAAGCCTTCTCCAGTAGGCAAGGTACAGTAGTACCTTGGTGTTTCAAACCAGGGGCCTCACTTAAAAAAGCAGCCAAAACCTCAAAGACTTTCAGATTTATAAAGCTGTGCAATGTCGTGCAATGGCATCATCTCGTTATAAATACCAACCTGCCTTGAATTGTGCATCCGTGCAAGAGCATCTAACTCCTCCCAGTTTCATCCCACAGTCATCCATAAATGGTAATGTTAAATAGCAAATGAATATGCAAAGGTTTACAATGAGCCTTGTTGACCTATCATTTATGTGAAAGTTGAAGTGCTACCCACCAAGGTTGAGCATCGCAAATGTGTAGGCCTACTGTTTGGTAGTATAGATCACTCAGTAGAGGCATATCATACAAAATGGCAAAATTACATGTGTCTGCAGCAGACAACAGTTTTGGCTCTACACTGAGAACTGTTTCTACAGTGAAAATAAAGATACAAGTATATGCCGAAAACGTTGTGACAACCCCAACTTTCACAACGTAAACTAGAATTGGAGGTATTTGAGAACATTTAAATAATTGTTGAAAGTGGCTTTTTATTGTGGCCAGCATAAAGCCGCGTGTCCACCAAAGAGTTTTTTGCCAGCGTTATTTTTCAATTGATTCCAATGGGAGCGCCACGTTTTTCCAGGCTTCTAAAAACGCCAGGAGCGTGGCGTGGCGCTGAGCGTTTTTTCCGCGCCGAACGCTGGGTGCTGAGCGTTTTTTGCCACGCCGAACGCCGGACGCGGGGCGTTTTTTCAAGTTGAAAATGTTTCAACTTTTGGTGAAACTCCGCGCCCATCACTGTCACTGTTTCCCCGGCCGTCCAATCGCAGCGATGAAGGGGCGGGACAAATACTACGAGCAACCGTCACATCCTACTTCTGGCACACACGACAACAACAATGGAGAAGTTAATAGTCAGATGATATCCCCAGACTACCACAACAATACTAACACGAACAATCGTGTATAGAATATTACAAATTAAATCATTTGTTGATTACTCATGCTGTCTGATCTGCATCTTGATGTGCCACACCTGTGAGGTAGATGGATTATCTCGGCAAAGGAGAAGTGCTCACTAACACAGATTTAGACAGATTTGTGAACAATATTTGAGAGAAATGGGCCTTTTGTGTACATAAAGTATTAGATCTTTAAGTTCAGCTCATGATGAATGGGGGCAAAGACAAGTGTTGCGTTTATAATTTTGTTCAGTGTATATCAAAACAAACATCTGAAAAACATTGCATGAAGAACTGAGCACCTTTTTAGGCATTACATTTTACTATAAATCCCTACGTTTGCATTATAAAATGCGTACGCACATTTCACCCAGTTAATATATTTGTTGTACATACCGACCTTTATAAATGAGGCCCCAGAACAATGTTTTTTAAGGCTGGTTCATCCACAAGGGGAAAGTAAAGACAGCAATTGCTGAGTGTACCTTTAAATTAATCTACTGTATAATAGTAGCACCTCTGGATCTGTAAGGCGGGACGGGTCTGGATAGAGGTAGTAACTGATTCCATCTGCTGCTCCTGGCAATGTAAGGCCACGGATCAACAGAACCACCAACATCACAAATGGAAATGTTGCAGTTAAGTAGACCACCTAAGACAGAATTCAAAATTTAAAGAAAAAAATGTTGCCATTTATATAGAATAGAATAGAACAATAATATTGACAGTATATAACAAAAAGATGTACCTTTCCTGTAGATTTTACTCCTTTCCAGATGCAAAAGTAACAGATTATCCACATGAACAGCAGGCAAAGGGCCAAATCCCAACGGATATTCCCGATTTCTTCAATTCCATTTGACAATCCCAATATTCTTCTCCTAAAAAGTAATTAACATGAAACCAGGGTAAAATGATGATGAGGAAAACCCAGCAAGCATCATATACAGACAGTATAAATTTTGACTCTCCCAATCTCCCACTGCAAAATAAATATGAACCTCTGATTCAAAAAGAAATGTGCGTGAACACTAAATACGTTGAACCAGGTGAAGCTAATCACACCATAAGCATCAAGGCAATGAGATGAGGAAGACAATATTATGATTGAAGACTATATCTTGACAAAAAAATCTAATATAACTGTTGCTGACATTTCTTTCAGGGAGCTGTCAGAACTATTGACAACAATTTTAACTACAGATCCTAATCATATGAAAATTAACATCCATGCTGGGTAATTTGATATTCTGAAACTGAAAACTGGCTGAGAGATTCTGAAAAAATACTTCTCCCTGCTACTGAACAAAGTAAGCCACTGTGATTCACAACATGTTTTTATCTCTGGACCAATACCACTGGGTACAACATTGGGGAAAGAATTGAACATTTCAGCAGACTCAATAAATAAATAATAATAATAAATTGCCTTGACAGAATGGTGGGTCTCTGAAAATTGGTTTAGAACCTGCATCAAAGGAAGGCAGTTTTGTGTCAGTCGTGGAGATCATGTGTCTGAGAAACATTACATTTCTTTTGGGGTGGCACAGGGGAGTTGCCTTTGCCCATTCTTTTTTTGCTGTATGCTGCCACTTTGTGACACCATTAGGGAGCATAATTTATCTTTCCATAATCTCCTACATATCTATTGAACTGAATGATGCTGAAGCTATGGACTTCATTATTGACTGTTTTTTTGCAATAAATAAATGGATAAGTAATACCTTTCTAAAGATAAATGAGGACAAAATTGAAATCCTACTTGTTGGCCCTAAAGCAAAAAGCAAAATGTTTGCTAATGTAGGAAATCTAACCCCCTAGATAAATTCTGAGGATACCAGTCTTGGGGTTTAGTTATATTAGACTCAGATCTAAGCTTTAGACCACACGAGGTCATGAAAATAGAATTATTCCACCTTAGATATAGCAAATAAGTACAATAATTGATAAATCAAACAGATGCTGAAAAACCTATTCATACTATTGTTTCTAGCCGTCTTGACTACTGCATATTGCACTATATGCAGTAGTGTTGCATGGTATACCGGTAATTGAAAGGTACCGCAATTCCCTACTGTAAAAAACAGTACGATACCCAATATTTTAAGTACCGGTACTTTTAGAGTGTTTTAATATACGCCTTATTTTCTGTATGCATTCCACTTTGTGGGCATGCAATTTTCTTTTCTTGTGTACACTGCATTCTTTTTATGTGGCAAAACAATAGGCATGGCTGCAAGGACCATGATAAGAATAATGATAATAATACATTTTGTTTTTACTTTCTAAACACTCAAGGACATCTTACATTGCAAATACATAGATATGACGAGAAGTCCTGTAGAGGAGGAGCGGCATGATCGGGAAGGAGCATATGGCAGGAGAAGGTCAGAGAGATAGGAGGGAGCCAGGTTGTGAAGGGCCTTGTATGTAAGGAAGAGAGTCTTGAAGTTTATACGGAATTGTACAGGAATCCAATGTAGTTGAATCTGAATAGGAGTAATGTAATCCATTGAATTTGTGTTTGTGAGATTCTGTACTAATTGGATTCTATTGATGAGTTTGGTTGGGATGCCAGAGAGAACAGAGTTGCAGTAATCCAGACGTGAAGTGACGAAGGCGTGGTTGAGGGCTTCGGTGCTTGAGTATGAGAGTGAAGGACGGAGTCTAGATATGTTGCGGAGGTGGAAGAAGGATGCTCGTGTGATTGTCAAGCATGCAAACTGGTTATGAGTAAAAAAACTGAGAAAAACGCGTGAGCAAAACAGGTCAGCTAGAAGGACAGTCCCGACAGCCGTAGGGGGCAGCAAATGCTTGAGTGACTGACAACACACATGCTGACATGGTACCAACCTGTACAGAACAGTGGAGCTCAGATTACATACCGTAATTTCCCGTCTATTAACCTCAGTTAATACATTGATTTTGCAAACTGTCGGCAGATCTGCAGCTAATTCTTGGGTGCGGTCTATACACGGGGTTACATTTTCTTTCTCTCATTGGGCTATTTTTATTTGTATTTTTAAGGTAATCCAGGGATATTAATTATAAAACCAAAACTATCATTTTTTTAATATAGTAGTAGGACAATTTGACAAGGCTTTTTACATGGGAATTGCCATCCCGCTCTCTGTCCTGCCCGCCTTTCATGTGAAAAGCAAATCTACTGCTGAGTCACAGAAGAGATGCCTCTGGTTTTGAGGTAACCATGAGAACGGAACTGTAAACAAACCATGTAGATTAACTAAAAGTAGTGTATTAACAGTCTCTAAATAAACCTAGCCTACTTTATTTATGAATTAAGACAACATATGCGGTGAATATGATATGCATGTAATTTGTGCATTTTCTTACATGGTTTTAAAAATAATACCAACTTTACCAACACGCTTAACTTCAACGTCATCTCACTAATCCACCCTGATTGAACCACCAGCTGGGCTAATGTGAACAGGGTTTCCTGACTGTAATCTCAGCGAAAAGAAATGTACCTGAGAGAAATAATCTGACGGAGCCAAGCAATTAGATTGTGCCTGCTAATGCACAATTTTGAAACACGATTATACATGTTATCATTCTTTTTTGAGCTGCAACTCTTGTATGCTATACAAATAAAGTATTGTTATGATTAGTATTATTTTCATAGTTTATACTTACTCCCAAAATTCTGTCACTGAAGATGTTGAATTTCCATATATGTCATCAGTGGCTGTATAATTCTGACCATGCTCAAAACAGCCATCTTTTTCAGCAGAGAATAAACATGTTAAAGACAAACTTATTCTTTGTTTATATATCATAATATTAAATATGTTTTTAGAAAGTGAGTTACCTGTGTTCCAGTAGTTTTGACAGCTTGCCCACGGAACCTCAGAATGGAAGGAGTTAAACAAATAGAGTAATGCCCAAGCCAGTATGATTATGTAGTACACCCCAGTGTACAAAACAACCACCTGGCTGCCATAGCCCAAGCCTATTGAGAAATGAATACTGTTACATTGGGGAAGAAATGTGCTTTACTTTGTTGATTGATTGAATAAACTGTACAAATACATCGTCTGCAAATGGTTTTAATAATTTTATATTTAAATAAATTATGTTTTAGACAAATCTGACTTGATATACATGCAGTACAATGGATATTGTCAGATTATAAATTATAGTTATTTTATTTGTTATGCTTTTCTTATTGTTCTATTTTCTTTATACAATGTATTTATGTTTACAAGTCACACCCCACTTTTATATCTAAGTTACCATTATTACTATTCATTTCCTGGCCAATAGAGGGAAATGTATAAAATTATATCAGACACGAGGTGTTAACAGATAAAGGTTAGGGGGTGTGGTTAACGGGGCTGATTCCATTTTCACGGGACCTTACGTGACTGTGGGAATGTGTTTCAGACCACGGCCGTAGCAAATTGGTATCTTTGGATTGTTCATTGCTTTATAATAAATTTCTCTATTATTCTTAACACTTTTGCGTCAGAGTCCTCCTTTATTCTTTCTGGCTAAATTAGTAATATGCAACAATATACAACATTATACCTTCAATTAAACCTCTAAAACATGTACACTCATGTGAGGCTACATAAACAGGTCGCTAGGAAAAACGTAATATTGTGGCCTAGTGTTAAATTTACACCATTGTCCGAAGAGTTTGGGGGAGGGGGCTGCTTGTTTTAAATTTAATGTAGGCTACTGTATCATTAGAACAACATTTCAATGTAGGATCTGACTCAGAGACAATTATTGTGACCTATTCAAGTGTAACATGTATGTTTATAGCTAAGTACAATCAAATAAAAGCCTTACCTTGAAATAGTGGGCATATTTTCTTCCAGCACGTTATTCCACCCTGGCTGGTGTACTGGCCCATAGACGTCTCCAAAAAAAATAGGGGGATGCCACAGGTGAACAGAAACACAGCATATGGTATGAGGAAAACCCCTTTATAAACAAGATAACATTGTTTTACATACAGTACATTCATACATACATACATACATAGCCTACTAAGCTTGCTAGTAGGCTATGGCCCATGTTTTTAGCTAATTTATGCAATAACTTATTTTTATGTCTTGACAACTGTAATCCTGGGTAGGAGTGGTAAGGACCCAAACACAAGACAAAAGGCAGGATTAGGAAATAAAATGGTTCAAAACACAAATGGCAGTAACGCAGGTAAGAAGCACTTACATTCACAATCACCAACAAATGACTATAGGAAACACAATGGGTAGAAAAAACAGGGCCCTGTTTCAGATAGCGTGTTAAGTGAAAACTCTTGAGTTTGTTAATCCCTGAAATTCAGAAAGCTATCTTAGAGAACCTTACTAAGGTAACTGACTTGAAAACAGGCTACAGGTAACCCCCAACGTTCTTTTTCTAACTTTGCTCGGTGTTTCACTATGGGAGATATAGACCGCTCCCTGATTGCACCAAGCCAATCACACAACCAGGTCTGAGCCAAAGAACAAGAGACTACGAAGTCCCCAACCCCAACACAGCATCTGCCAAGGATGGTCCCGAGATATCCAGCCTGTAAAACCGAACAAACGTGTGGTGTAGCCCAGCTTGCCACGGCGCATAAGTCCTGCACCAAAACACCCCTAAACAAAGCCCACAATGAAGCAATGCCACGAGTAGAGTGGGCTTTCAAACCGATCGGAGCCGGCAATCTTTTACATCTATATGCTAAGGATATAGTCTCCACAATCCAGTGGGACAGCCTCTGACGTGATAAAGGGCGCCCTATATGGGTAGAGGCCCAGGACACAAACAGCTGATCACTTCTCCTGAGAACCGCGGTCCTATCAACATAAGTACGTAACGCCCTAACAGGGCAAAGCGTATTCAGCCTCCTGTCCTCCGCAGAGGAAAACGGTGGGGGGTGGAAAGCCACCAGTTCAATCGACGTACATCTGTAGGTCACGTCTATAACCTTTGGCACGAAT
>JAODUH010004574.1:0-10624 GCA_027564835.1 Typhlichthys subterraneus | reverse complement strand
TGTCACATGAAAAGATATGCTCACATATTTGCAAATATGTGAGGGGTGTACTCACTTTTGTGAGATACTGTATGTAGCTGTAATTTTCCCTGAGATCCTGGTCTGGGCTCTGGAGGTAGCCTGTGAAGGCAATACGACCTGCCTCACATTAAGGCCAGTATACATACAGATATTAAATATACATAGCTGGAGTAAACATGTTTGTTATAATTCACAGTCACTCTAATATTTAATATTACTGTTCAGTGTTACCTGTGAGTAGTACTTCCTGGGTTTGGCAAAATGGTGTACCAATGAATAACAGACAAACAATCTACATTAGATTCATGTTTGAGAATGTTGGAAAGTAAGGATACAAATATCTATATTGTATATGTTGTAAAAAATTGTGCTAGACATTTTAGATATTCTGTTTTTGCTAGATATTATATCTTATAATGGCTGTGTTTGCGAGAATGCTATGTGATTGCTTAAAAGTAAACAGACAGGAACAGAACACCAAGTACTGAGAGCCTGCGCAGGACAGGAGAAACTAGTGGAGCCGGCTATCTCTCAGGGCCAATGTATGGCACATTTGGTCTCGGTGACGTCAGCTCTGCCTGACAACTCCTTAGTTACCAGGCAGGCATGAGAGGTCATCAGCACCCAGGGACTTAAAGATTGTGTTTAACAGTTTAGATATGCTCACAGAATCTTATTTGTGTGTCACACTATTGTAGGAACTAGACTGTTTTATGTGTAACGAAGTGCTGAGTCAGCAGGGAGCAGGGAAACAGAGATAGAAAGAGATAGACCAGTAAACAAAAGTAAGGCATGATGTGGGGGCGTGAAGGGTGTGTTCACAGATATCTCCCCCAGCAAATACGCCCAGCAGGAGGAGACAAACGGCGTGGGCTTCAAGGATTGGGAGAGAGGTCCAATGACAATCAAGATCAGATTGGGAGAAACTGTCTAATATATTATTAGTGGACCGAGGGAAAGGCAGGCGGACTTCGTTAACTGCTGATATATGCATGTTGTCAGTAGGGAATGGATTGGTCCATAGCACTATGAATTGTAATTTTGATCTACCATTATTATATTAAAGCTGATTTTGTTAAACTTGGACACATTGTTTCCTCCTATTTCAACTCCACAAACCAACACGCTGGAACTGGGTGAGCAGCGTAATTGTACAACAATGTACAATTATTTGTCGACTCCCCTTAAGGTATGTTGGTCTGCTCAGCGTTGGAGCTCTGTCGCGAATAGGCCATTATTATTTGAAATGCTTTATAGTAAATAATGCCATACACACAAAATGCAAATACCAACATTATATTCGCTTCAAGGTTGATTTTTAAAACTTTCGCAAGGCTAATTAACAGGTTTAACCTATCACAAAGCGGCTTGAAAACAACAATGGCAGTTACTAAAGAGGTTATCATAGATGCTGCAATACCATCAGTTAAATTAGTCTACTATTTATTAGAAAAGCCAATAATTTTATTCTAATACGCTATAACTATGTGTTTATAGATTTACAGAGATTTTACAAATATAAAGCTTGCCATTCCCCTTAAAGCATTTATAGTGGGGTTTAAAAGATCCATTACCAATAATGATTGAATAGTTTAACAAAACACAGTATTTCAATAAATAGTATTTCCTTAAATTTACTCAAAATGTAAAAGATATCGACTATTTTTATTAGAAATAATTGCTCATGTGCAAACAATATTTATATACTTTAATTTGCTAGATTCGTTTTTCTAAGTTGCTTTATTGGTTTTTATTTATCAATGAAAACAAAGTGTTAATGGATTTTGGACCTCACTGTATTTAAAGAAACAAAAAAGGGCCATTTAAAGATTTGCTAAAGTGATGTTGAAAATAAAAGCTTACCTTATTCCTAGAATGCCATCTAGGTAACTAGCATGTCCAGAATCCACCAGCGCGTCTGCAACAGGGACACTGTCTGCCAGGACATCCACTTCCCAGTGTACATCGGACACAAACTCCCTGAAGAAAATCTGAAGGTTCTTCATGTACATGCACTCCTGGAAGTACACTGACGCCTCTTCGGTCCACTGCCCCTTGGATGAAACTGGCTTTACTCCCCTCAGAATGCATGGGTAGCTCACCTTTGGTTGTCTGTTTACCTCCTCTGGAAGTCTCTTCAGCATAGAGCGGTTCTCGTAAATTACATCCATGCATAGACCGTAATCCACCAGGTTTGCAACCACTGTGTTGTTGCAGTGTGTGATTTCAGCCCTGCACCACTTATTCATGGAGTCCGATTTCAGAAGGCAACATGAGCCAGGTGTAACTTGAATTTCAGGAAGAGTGGGCATTCTCCCAGAAAGATCATTTAACATATCGGATAATGTGTTGATAACAAAACGATGATCTTTCAGGATGATGCAAAAGTTAAAGGGAGTGTTCACAACAAGAGGAAAGGCATGATATGCCTTGTCCATATCAACAGGGGCAAAGAATAGTTTCTGAGAAGGAATAGGTTTTAAGCAAGGTATCCCAGTCAGAGTCCTTATAGGTGTCACATTAGTAAATTCCTGAGAGGTTTGTATTTGTGGAAGGAAGAACATTCCATTTATTATCATTTCAACCATCCAAAGTTTATCAACCTGTGAGTAGTACACAAATACCAGTTTGATATTTGTGCCTACCATTGCTGTCAAGACATCCTGCCATATGTTGATTCTGTCCTCTGCAGATAATCCAAAATTGTTCAATTTGCACAGTACTGCAAGGCTGGGTATTTGTGTAAGGTCAGTACACAGATCTCTGAGGAAGTTTGTGGGGACTGTATTTGTGATTCCATGATCAACAAGTACAACCTGGCATTTGCCCTCCTCCACATGAACAACAACTGCTCTGTGCCACCTGTCGTCTTTGTGGTGTTTAATTAAGCACATCAGTCCTTCTTTTACATCCACCATGTTGACCACATGACATTTTGATAAATGTTCAGCTATATGCCTTTCCAGTGTAGCAAATACATCTGTGGCTTTATCAAGTCGCACATAAAAAGTCCCATTCTCAAGAACAGACAGGAGTGTTCCACTCTCTGTTGTTCTTTCTTCAAGGGACATGGGTCCACCTACTGGAGTTCTAATGATTTGCGATGATTTCCTGATACATCTACTCCTGTTATTGATTGACAATGTATTATGAATGGACATCAGCAGGGGTTCATTCCCTTCGGCAGAATCCACTAGAATTTCAAAATGTTTGTCTGTGGTATCCTCTTTAAGTGGAAGAAAGCTTTGTATAGAGACTTGTCTTTTCGCCATTTCAAATAATGCCACTGACGAAGTATATTTATGCATTTCATTATTGCGATCAGTGTTTGATTCGGACGGTGATGATCGGATCTTTTCATGGATTTCAATCTTGACCTTCCACTGATTGCCAAACTGAGCTATAAAGTCAACAATGAGAAGCTTTTCCATAACAGTATCAGCAAAAGACACATCAGTTTCATATGTGAGTGGGTCCTGTAGTGAGCATTGTACGCAGAATCTTGGCTGAGACAAAAATTCACTTTTTATGAAGTAGGTTTTTTCTCTCCTGACAACTGCCACATTTCCGTAGTCCAGAAATTCAACTTTTAAAGAACCATTTGCTTCTAAACCTTTAACCACAGCTCGGTAGAGAGCACCATCATCTTCATACTCAGACAGGACAAGGTCATTGACTTTTAAATCCAATGGTGTAATCTTAATCAAGGAATCTCGAAACAATTCTGTATTGAGATGTTCGGCCATATTCAAGATATTTGGTTCATCCTCTTGCATTTGAAGGAAAAAGCTGTCGACATTGTCAATGTGTGAGACATAACACAGAGCATTTAAACCAGCACTCACTTTGTGATTGGGTAAACTGGAGAGCGTAGGCATTTTTGTCAGACCCAATTGTGACAATTGCTTTAATTTAGTGACTTCCATCTTTTCTTGATACTTGATTACTCTATGTTGTTTGGTTCTCCTAGTTTTGGCTCCAGAATTATGCTGTTTTGTATTAACTATGCTCAGATCATTGGTTTTATTCACAGAATATGCATGCCGAGATGGTGAACATGTGAAGACTATGGATTTTGATGATTTTAATTGTGGTTTTTGACATGTACTGTTTACCGTCACAACATTTTTTGTTTGAGCTTGTGTTAGACTTGCAATGAGCTGTTTAACTTTGTCATTAATATGGATGTCCCCATCAAACAACTCAATGGAAAATGCTCCATCGTCATGCTTGTCAGCTATAACGATTTTTACAAGTTTATTGAGAATAGCAACCTCAAGCCACTGTGTGACTTCTACGCAGATTTCCTTCTTTGGAACTTGAGATAGGCTACATCTCAGAGCCTGCATAGGCGTGCACAGCAAATCAGTGGCATCCATAGGAATACATTTGACATTGCTTTTTTCAATTACCTCCTTGTTGCCGTAGTCCACAAAATAGACACTGAGATGTTGAGGTGATTGCAAAGGTGACGCCAAGCCCCTGTACCATTTGCCATCCCAGTATTTAGCAAGACACACACTCGTGATTACTTGGTTTATTTTTTGTTTTTTCTCACCCTCTGCTGAAGCTCTTTTTCCAATTTCCTCAATGATTTCACTGTTTCTTTCAAGGTGGAAGTAGAGCTCCAATGGACTGTTCAGATAACAGATGTAGGCAGGTTCCTGGCTTCCACTGCTCAAGTTGAATGAAGAGTAAGTAAAAGATAAAGGCTGCACAGATGACCATAGTTTTGATGGCATTTTCACCTCTCTTGCTAAGCCCTTTTGAACAATTTTTTTAATTAAGCTCTGTTTTGACTGAGAATTGTAGAGGTCTACAACATTGTGCCGCCAGTTGTTGACAATATGTGAAATGACACAACATCTTATATTAATAGTGTCTTGCACAAAATTCCAAAACATGGTATTCACCTCTGTGCTCCATTCACTGCAGCTCTTTGATTGAACCGGTTCAATCAGGGGATAAAAACTGCATCTGAATGCTTGACCTTCAAGGTCAAGATGCTCTGGCAGGATTGCCTTAACATTGTGCACGCTGACTTGGATAATCATTCCATAGTCAACAAGTATGACTTTGACAGAGCCCATTTGTTTTCCTCTGATACATGCCCTGTACCATTTACCATCATCAGGTGATTTAACAACACAACATGACTCGCCACACTGCATACGGGCTGTATGACTTTGATAATATTCCTGCATGTCATTCATCAGTTTGCCTAATGTAGGGAGATTGTTTTGCAGCTGGCACCAAAAATCCGATGGACAGTTGAAGTGACAGCAATGGACTGCAAAATCACAGCCAGGCTTGAAGAACAAAAGTTTAAATCTGGCAGACATTTTCACCATTGGAATTTCACTTTTGTTTTTCTTTAACATTTCAGTTTTTGTAAGACATTTATTATTTTGCTTGCATGAACCCAATTGTACTATGCCAGTTTTGTTTTCAAGATGCCCATCATTTCTCTCTGACATATTTCTTCCATTCTTCTCAAGGGGCACTGATGGAATATATGTCCAGTATTCTGCTTGATTTGAAGAGATAAGAAGCTCACTGATGCTTTGACTGGGGTTGCTTCCCATATTATGGAGTTCAACAACAACTTTGTCTAGTCTAAGGTGGACAACCTGGACCAGCAAAGCTTTGTTAGTCACAGCTTGTTTGAACAGGTCAGTGTTGGCACTGGTCCAAACCTCGCTGATAGGGAGGACATTAGCAAGAGTACAACATAGGGCAAATGCTGGCTCGCTATAAAACAATTCTGGTATCTTCTTTATCAACATATGTGGCACTTTCTCTGTATTTCCAAAATCAATGAATAGGACTTCAGATCCATGTTCAAGATTATCTGTCACTACTGCTCTGTAATAATGCATGTCTTTTTCATACATTGCACAGCAAAGTGTGCCAAGGTCAGGATTCTCAAGTACTTCTTCTTCAAGTTTTACTTGACTAAAGTAATCAGTGATTTTTTTCATCATGTCTTCAAAGTCCTTGTTGCGTTTTTCTGTTCTCAGCCAGAACTGGGTAGGATTCAGAGTGTGCTCCACATATCCCACAAATTTAGAGCCTGTGTGAATGTCCTCTCTTTGAATTGCATCAAGCAACACTTCAGCATGAATGGTCACATGTAAAGACATTTGATCTGGCGATAGCATCTGATCACTCATGGATTCCATCTCAACCTTCATTTCAGGAAGCACAAGATCTGATTCTTGCCCTTTTTTTGAAGAACTGACAATGCCATGCACCATAATAGTGTACATTTGATCTTCCTCATTAAAACAAATAATCTCTGCATCTACTATTTTGCCAAGCAAGCCTTCCTTGAGATAACTCAGCTGCTGGCTTCTATACAACTCATCTTGATCTGTCACACAAGATAATGAGCATGGAAAAGCCAATATAGGGATTGAAAGGAAGTCTGCTGGCAACCAATGGACATTCTCAACACCGACAGGTTCAGAGAATCCATAATCAACAAAAAGCACTTGTACATAAGAATTTACTGGTAGATACTGCACAAAGCCTCTGTACCATTTCTCATCTTTGCCTCTGACTGAGCAGAGTAGGCCCAGGTTCTCTTGACTCATCTGAGTTCTGGACTCACAGATTTTAGATAACTTTTCTGACATTAAATGCAGATCTTTTTCCATACTGTTCATCTGGCAGTAAAACAGCATAGGGGTCACTGCAGCTGTTACTTTAACTTGAACTCGTGTACCAGCACTCATTTTAGTACCATAGAATGACAGAATATCTTCTAATCCCGGTGTTCTAGAGGATTTGAAGAGTAATCCTTTTCTTTTTGGCTTTTCAATGAGAAGATCAGGTACATGGTCTATGCATTGCTGGAGTGGCACCTCAGTGAGCATCTTAACCAAGAGAAGAAAAGTGTCCGTGTCCACATATTTTCCAAAGCCAAGTCTAGTAAGGTCTTTGTTGATCTCTGGAGCCTCCATAATGAGGACATTGTGGGGAAGAAGGGCTTGGATATATCCTATAATAGTTTTCCCTATTAGAGAGGTTAAGTATTTCTCAACCACAGAATCCCAGCTGTCTTGAAGTGGCAGCACATTTGCAAAAAATCCACATATGATCTTTGCAGGAAGAATGAAAAGATCATTTGAACTAGAAGCCAAGTGGGCTGCATCAACACTCAACACATTGCCATTGTCTATGAGAAATATATCAAACAATTTGTCATGTATGTTCTGAATCCTTCCTCTGTACCAGCGACCTGTTATGAAGTCTTCTACAAGGCAAAAGTCTCCTACATCAAAATCTGCTTCTTTCTTTGGTATGTTTTGTATTTCCCCTTGCAGAATGCTGTAATCTAGATCACATATAGTAGCATAATGTCCCTGGAAATGTATTAGAGTTGCATCAAGGTTCCAGTCAACATGAGTTAACTTGAGGTCAACTGGCCACAACGTACATTGTCGTAGGCCTGGATCTTGGGACCTGCAAATAAAAACATCTCTTATTAGATTCATTAATTTTTTAATTAATATAAACATCCAGACATATTGGGGTTGTAACGGTTACCGGTTTCACGATAAACCACGGCAAAATTCCAGACGGTTAGTATTATGGTTCCAAATATTACAACATTGAGCGCATGCGCACTTAGCTACCGGCATGAAGAGTTGTGAGTTTGTGGTTTTGAGTTTGTCTTGTAATGTCTCCTATGTCTGAATCATTTGATGTATAAACGAGTACTGCAAAAACTGTAAAATGGATCTTATTTACCATGCCTTTTTTGTGATTCTGTGGAATATAATACGCATTCTACCTGCAACGTCAACGGGACTGACAGGGACAGAACACAATACACCAGAGAGGCATTGCTGCAAATAAACTTTGCTAGTTTATCTCTGATGAAAGACATTAAGCTGCAGTTACCTAACCTTATCCGGAAAGACTCTTGTGTCACTTGTGGTGCAACGAGGAATAAGCGAATGCGGGGTAAACAAGGAGGCGTCAGACAACGCTTGAGGAAACAGCGGCTGACTCTGTTTTCTCTGCCCTCTGTGATTATGGGAAATTTCAGTCCCTGAGAAATAAAATGGACGAACTCCAGGGGACATTCGTTTCCAGAAGGACTTCAGAAATTGCTGCGTCATGGCCTTCACGGAGACATGGTTAACTGAACACGATCAGGACAACGATCTTCACATCGATGGCTTTGGAGCGCCATATCAACTGGATCGTAAACCTGAAGTAACAGTCATCACAAAGTAACTGTCAGAGTGAATTTGTACATCAGATGTCGAACTTTTAACGGTGTCTTTACGTCCTTTCTACTTGCCCCGCGAGTTTCCACAACTTTTTATCACAACCGTGTACATACACCCGAAGGCAAATGTCACCTCTGCACCCTGCACAATATTTGATGTAGTGCAAAAACTTCAGTCAATCTCTCCTGATGCGCCAAACCATACTGGGTGATTTCAATAATGTGTCTCTTAAAAAGACACTCATGAACTTTTTCAATATGTCTCCTCTCCAACAAGGTGGGATAAGACATTAGATCTTTGTTATGGGTCAGTAATGGATGCATACAAAGCACTCCAGTTATCCCCACTGGGCTCGGCAGATCATAACTGTGTGCAGTTACTGCCGATATATAAAACAGTCTTGAGAAGAGAAAAGGCACAGACAAAGGACATAATGGACTGGACAGAGGAAGCGGTGCTCTGTCTGCGGGAATGTTATTATTGCACAGACTGGGACATGTTTAAGCACTCTTGCGGAGATGATTTGGACAACCTTGTTAATGTAACATGTTCTTATGCTGCATGATCATTCCTTGTAAGTTTGTTAAGATCTACACTAATAATAGACCATGGGTGAACAAATCTGTTAAATCCAGCATACAGAAGAAGAGACTGGCTTTTAAAAAGGGAGAAACCTCTGATCGACATAGCTACTAAGAAGCTAAAAATAGAAATGTTAAAAGCAAAACAGAAGTATAAATCTGAGCTAGAAAATAAGATGGCTGTTAATGATCTTGGATCAGCCTGGTCTAGCATGAAAGTTATTGCAGGTCTGCGAGATCCTAAGAACAGCAGTCAGACCATTTTGGGTGGCTTTAGCTCACAGAGAGAGTTTGCTAGTGCTCTTAATTGCTTTTTTAACCGGTTTAATGTACCTGACTTTAGTAATGACATTAAGGAACTCAGTCATAACTTGGAAAACAATCTGCATTTTTTTGTAGACCAAAATAATGTGGAAAAGGCTTTTAATCATTAAGGGTTAATAAGAGTTATGGTCCTGATAACATAAGTGGTTGTTTACTTAAATCATGTGCAAGAGAACCGAGTCCCGTGTAAGTCCTTACAGACACAGCATGTACCTAAGGTCTGGAAAGATGCTGTTGTAGTACCTGTTCCCAAATCCAGTCGCCCAAAAACTCTTAATGATTTCAGACCGATAGCTTTCATCAGTTTTAATGAAGAGCTTTGAAAAAGTGGTAAGATCTGAAATTTTAAGGAAAACTGAGCATGCACTTGACCCCATGCTGTTTGCCTACAGGCCACACAAAGGAGTAGAGGATGCCACGATCACTCTGCTCAACCTACTGGTTAAACATCTGGAGGGACATTGCTCTCACGCCAGACTTCTTGTTTGAAGTATTTGTTGATTTCTCCTCTGCTTTTAAAACAATACAGCCCCATATTTTAGCCAGTAGGCTCTTAGAACACTTTGACTTGAGCAACAATCTTGTGGGCTGGATTCTTGACTTTTTAACCAATAGGACACACAGTGAGAATAATTTTTATCAGATAAAATTTGCTCCCCTCAAGGATGTGTGCTTTCACCATTATTCATACTCTACACAAATATGTCAGACTACACATGAGAACAGAACCATCATTAAATATGCAGATGATTCTGTTTTTGTTTGTCTGCTCCAGGACAGGGAGACCAGCCATGGTCCGGTCGTGGATGACTTTACTATATGGTGTGAGGAGTCATACCAGTGCTTGTTTTGTCTGAGGAAACTGTCAAAATTCAACATTGACAAAACCATGATGACCTTATTTTATTGTGCGTTTATCAAACCAATCGTATTATTTTCCTTGGCACCATGGTTTGGAAACCTATCTTTAAAAAACAAACAGTTTGAATCAAATTGTTAAATGGTCAAGTAGGCTGATTGGAGAGTCTCAGCTTATCCCAGGGTCCCTGTATATCAGACAATTACAGTGGATTACTGGGTCCATCTTAAGAGATGTCACCCACCCCATGCACAATGAAATTAAGCAGCTCCCATCTGGACGAAGGTTTAGAGTACCAAAATGCAGAACTATACGATACAAAAGCAGTTTTGTCCCGTCAGCGATTAGTCAATTAAACTATTTATAAGCAGTACTGGTCAGACTGGTCAGATTATATATACATTTTTGTTTTTATAGTTTTATGGATTTTATATAAGCTTAGCAAAAAAATAAACATCCCTTTTTCAGGACTGTGTATTTCAAAAATAATGTAAAAATCCAAATAACTTTACAGATCTATATTGTAAAGGGTTTAAACAATGTTTTCCATGCATGTTCAATTAACCATAATCAATTAATTAACATGCACCTGTGGA
>JAODUH010004573.1:0-10624 GCA_027564835.1 Typhlichthys subterraneus | reverse complement strand
TAGACGAGCCAGCGCCCACGGAACATTGGACGCTGATTGGATTAAGATTTAGAGGTGGGACAGTCAGCTACCGTAGCCTACACTGATAAGTTGGAAAATTCCCTCCTCTCTCTTTCTCCCTTTGGCAGTGCGTCGCCCAATCGCCCTAATGAACATACCGTCCCTGGATACAATATAAACATACATATAACTTTTTGTTAAGATATATACTATACATACATTTTTAGAAACAATATACAATTAAATCAAAAAGATTTGAGAAATATATACAAAATAAAATAATACATGCTTATTGGGAGGCCGTGGAACAATTATTTAAATGTTATAGGCAACTTTGAAGAGATGTGTTTTTAGAGGTTTAGCAAAGGAGGTGACCATAGTAACATGCCATATGTGCAGGACAAGGGCATTCCATAGTCTGGGGGCAGAGCAGCTGAAGGCCTGAGCCTCCATGGTGGAGAGGAGGAATTGGGGGTTGATGAGAAGCGCTGTAGCGGAGGAGCGAAGAGATTAGGAGAGAGTATACGTATATTTAATTCTATTGCATTTTCCTAGTGAAACTTTGTTCACTTGAAGACCTAAATGATGGAAGAAGGGGTGGAGGCCAATTCTACTTGATATTCTTCATAAATGGGTTTCTTCAGTGCCACATTTAATGCGTGTTACGTAAAGGAAATATGCTTATGCTATAAAGTGGTAAACTCAACTGTATTAACCTTTTTGGAATGTATTGGAATGATAAGTTTTTAAATTAAAGTTTATATGTTCAAGAAACAATTATAATATTTTAGAAATTGGATTGTACATCATAACATAAAATAATAAACATAACCCTATGTGCGTGCTAAAAGCGCCAGGGGAGGGAGATAGATGGACGAAGATGACAGCCAGAGCATGCTGCCAATGTTATAATGCAGGACATACAGACCTGGGGATATGGTGCATCTGTGGAATGGTGCATGCCTGACTAGTCTGAATGAAAACGATGTCAATCATAAGATACATGGCCTTCGCAGTCATATGGAAGATGTTGGACTTGTTAGATAGTGCTCTCCACCACCATCGTCCAAACACCAACTGAGGTATCTAAGAGAAGAATGGTGTTCCATTCCCTCCATTCTTTCCGGTACAGTTGCAGAGACTTGTAGAATCAATGCCAAGGTCCCTTGAAGCAGTTCTGTGGCACACAGTTTATGTTGATTGGTCCTTGAAAATGTGTCACTTGTATGTAGCTGATGTTAAACCTGCATGTCCTCTGTAATGGGCTTGATGCCACTACAATGGAAACACTGCTTCCCATGTCTCTTCCGTTGACTTTCTGGCTAGGAAACATCACATCAAATGTGAATAAAATAACACAATTTTTAAACTCTTGAAACAAATCCTCTACAAGTTCCTCATGCAGCTTCTTTTGAACATACTGCAAATGGGGCCAGCATCTCAAGTACTTCTGAGATGCTGGCCAGTGCTGCAAACTCTAATCCCCAGTAAATTATCGGATAAGACATCGATTAACTGGGGCTTTAATTCTGAATCAGAAAAAGATGTGGTAAATTGGCTGCCGCTTTCATTTATTATTGCTTACTGGCGTAACAATGTTAAAGCTCCCTATTATTAATTGCTGCATGTTAGTAGAATTACATGAATTTGTATGCATTATATTTAATTGTTTTATGCTTCTTTAGTATTGTATAGCCTGTATCCCCGTTGTGCCCTGTAGCTCCTCCTTGTTTTGCAACTTCCTGTTTGGGGTGTTAATAAACCTGTTTACCCCCTGATCTCTCCCCTTATGCTCTATGATGTGGCGAGAGGTGGGTGTCCCCAATTTATCTAACATCATCTGTAATAATCACACACTTTTATGTTTTATTTCTTTTGCCAAAAGGTTGTACCTTATATTTCCATTCATTTTCAATTGTTATTATTTTACTACAGTGCCATTGTGATGTTTTATTTTTGTCTTTTGTGTATATAGGAGCAGATGCTACAGGCTGTAATGCTATGGGGATTTGTGCTTTTCTTTTAATTTCTGCAGCTGCAATAAACGGTCGAAGACCAAGCGATCAAACGAAAAACTGTACCATTTTAGAAAGATATAACAACAACAGACGACAGAATCATAATTGAAAATAGACTTTATTTATACCTCACATTATTGAATGTGAGGTATAAATAAATAAATAAAAGAAATGCATGATAACTGTCCAGAAATACTAAAAGCTTTGGATGTGGAGGGGATGTCATGGATGACACACCTCTTCAACATTGCATGGAAGTTGGGGAATGCAAGGAGTTGCAGAATGGGGTGATTCCCCTCTTTAAAAAAGGGGACCAGAGAGTGTGTACAAATTACAGGGGTATCACACTACTCAACCTCCCTGGTAAAGTCTACTCTAGAGTGCTGGAGAGGAGGGTTTGGCCGATTGTCAAACCTCAGATTGAAGAATAACAGTGTGGATTCTGCCTTTGTCGTGGAACAACGGACCAGCTCTTTACTCTCGCAAGGATTCTGGAGGGGGCCTGGGAGTATGCCCTTCCAATCTGTGTGTTTTGTGGATCTGGAAAAGGTGTATGACCGGGTCCCCTGGCTGCTACTACTACTACTACTACTACTAATTCCTGTATCTCCAAAGCGTGAGCTGTGTACGGATTCTCGGCAGTAAGTCGGACTCGATTCAAGTGAGGGTTGGTCTCCGGGTAGGGATGCGCTTTGTCACCAATCCTGTTTGTGATATTCATGAACAGGATATCGAGATGTAGTCGTGGTAGGGAGAGGTTGGCCTGGGAATCTCATGGCTGCTTTTTGCAGATGATGTGGTCCTGATGGCATCATTAGTCCGTGACCTCCAGCACTCACTGGATCGGTTTGCAGCCGAGTGTGAAGCAGCTAGGATGAGGATTAGCACCTCGAAATCTGAGGCCATGGTTCTCAGCAGGAAGCCGATGGAGTGCTTACCCCAAGTGAAGGAATTCAAGTACCTCGAGGTCTTGTTTGCGAGTGAGGGGACATTGGAGCGGGAGATTGGCAAAAGAATCTGAGTTGCAGGAGCGGTATTGCAATCACTTTACCGCACCTTTGTGACAAAAAGAGAGATGAGCCGGAAGGCAAATCTCTCGATCTACCAGGCAATTTTTGTTCCTACCCTCACCTATGGTCATGAAGTGTGGGTCATTACCGAAAGAATGAGATCACTGGTACAAGTGACCAAAATGGGTTTTCTCAGAAGGGTGGCCGACGTCTCCCTTAGAGATAGGGTGAGAAGCTCGGCCATCCATGAGGAACTCAGAGTAGAGCCGCTGATCCTTTGCATCGAAAAGAACCAGTTGAGGTGGTACGGGCATCTAGTAAGGATGCCCCCTGTTCCAGGCACGTCCAGCTGGGAGGAGGCCTCGTGGAAGACCCAGGACTAGGTGGAGATATTATAAATCCACACTGGCCTGGGAACGCCTCGGGATCCCCCAGTCAAAGCTGGCTCGGGAAAGGGAAGTTTGGCGTCCCTTGCTGGAGCTGCTGCCCCCGCGACCCAACCTACGAAATATAATGTAGGAGCAGATAGGTAAAGTAGCCTATGTGCTAGCCTGAAGATATTTGGATTCAGGGTGATCTTGGTTTGAATCCGTTTTTTGTAAATGGTGTTTTAAATTAATATTCTTTATGTTTTGTATATACAATATATTTTCAAAGCTTGGGAATAGAGAAATGGTTGATGTATGATGTACTTATGAAACTATGACTCCATAATATTTTAGACATCCTCTTACTACTGGATAATGCATAACAATATTTTGTTTACTGGCATTAGTATTTTGGTGAGCAATTTTTGAGCACATGTAATCAAATGGTCATATCCCAATGAGTACAATGCAAGTTAGATACCACATATTGTCTTACCTGCAAATCTTGAGAAAGATATTCCAAGAAGAGACGTACATATGTACAGTATAGGGGAAGGACAAATAAGTGGTTGGGTGGTATAAAGATCCTTGGTTTACTCCGGATAAAAGCTCTGCTAAATTTACCATATTTTAAAATGTCATTTTTGACATGTGAATGTGTTTTTTGAGATGTAAACTAAACAATAGTAACACCAATTTTAATATTGGTGTTAATATTGACAAAATTCAGATTTTTTATAATACTGCTGACTATGAGCCACCGCTCTGGATGCGAGAGCGGTGGCTCTGGAGGCGGAGACTCCGGGTGCGATGTGGGAGGCTCTGGTGGTGGCCAGTCCTGGATCGGCGGCCACTCTTTGAGTGAAGGCCAATCCACGGGTTCCGGGGGAGATAGCCATTCCTCGGGCTCTAGGAACGGCAGCATCACCTTGGGCGGAGATTCAGGGGGCAGAAACCCGGGAGGTGGAGCCAACTGGGGCGGAGATTCATGGGACGGAAACCCGAGAGGTGGATGGAGCTACATGGGGCGGAGATGCATGGTGCAGGGACTCGGAGGGCACAGTCACATGGAGCAAGGGCACATCAGGCAAAGTTACATGGGCCGTGGGAGCAGGAGTCATGGGTCCATGGGGCGTGGGCGCGTGAGTCATGGGCACAGGGGGCGTGGGCGCAGGAGTCATGGGCACAAGTCACATGGGGCCACAGCGCCAGAGGGAAGGCCGCTGGAGCTGCTGAGGCGGGGAAAGCCCAGCAGAGGGGGGATCCGGCTGGAGCTGCTGCGGCAGGGAAAGCCCAGCAGAGGAGGAATCCGGCTGGAGCTGCTGCGGTGGGGAAAGCCCAGCAGAGGAGGGATCCGGCGGGAGCTGCTGCGGCGGGGAAAGCCCAGTGGCAGAGACATGGGGCACAGCCCAGCAGCAAAGGAGTCTAACTGCTTGGTTAGAGCAGGAGCCCCTGAAAACGCTAAAACATGCGCAAGAGCCGGATTGGGTACAGGGGCCTTAACTAAGGACTATGGCCTGGACAAAGGCTGGCTCGGAGGCCTGAACTAAGGCTGGGGCCTGAAATAAGGCTGGGGCCTGAACTAAGGCCGGGGCCTGAACTAAGGCTGGCTCAGAGGCCGGAACTAAGGCGGGGGCCTGAACTAAGGCTGGCTTAAAGGCCTGGACTAAGGCTGGGGCCTGAACTAAGGCTTGCTCGGAGGCCGGAACTAAGGCTGGGGCTTGAACTAAGGCTGGCTCGGAGGCCTGAACTAAGGCTGGGGCTTGAACTAAGGCTGGCTCGGAGGCCTGAACTAAGGCGGGGGCCTGAACTAAGGCTGGCTTAAAGGCCTGGACTAAGGCTGGGGCCTGAACTAAGGTTGGCTCTGGAACATGGACTATGGAAAATAGTTTGGGGCCTGGGCCCCCTTTGACCCGTTGCAGAGATGGCCCTGGAGTGATCAACGCCGGCATTTCCTCCTCAGGCGCCAAGCAAGCGGCAATTGGTTGTAGCCTTAATGCGGATCTCTCAGAACAATCCAGGGGGAGCGATAAAAAACGAAAAAACAGGTGGTTGGGGTTGTCACGACCTCTACCTTTCTGCTGAGGCAGAAACCGCCATCGGAGATCGGTAATCGCCCTACGCGAATGCTGAGAGAGGCGATTCGGAAGTGTGAAAGGGCTGGCGAACGGACGGTACTGCTGGGGAAAGCGGTAATAGCTGTCGACCAGAGCCACAGCGGCCCTTACCCACCGTGTAGCCTCCTCGGTGGCCACGAAAAATGGCAAGGCGAGAACCTGGCAAGAGGGGCCTTGAGGTGCTGTCTGCTGGATCCATTTTCACGGTCGCTTATTCTGTCACGATTGCACGGAGGTAAGGACCCAAACGCGAGACACGCATCGAACGTAAACTAGATTTATTCAAAAAGGAAACAAAAAGGCAGGAACACAGGGAACAACGCGACAGTGACATAATATTAACAATAACCGACACAGGACTGGGGAAAACACGGGGGCTAAATACACAGGTAGACAAGACATGAAGACAGACCATAGGCTAACATCAACGAGGAACAGGTGCAGCACGTCAGAAGTGATTACACAGACACGGGTGGAATAAACGAGACTGGGAAACACGAGGCATGGAGTGACGGGCAAACAGGCTCAATATACAGGGTAAACACTCAAGTGACGAGACTAGCACAGGACAGGGATCACAAAACATTACAACTGCATTTTACTGTATGGGTTGAGAAGGATAATCTGTTAAATCCCAAGGTTGTTGCTACAGTAATGTGTGTAGTGTAATATTAATACACTTGCTACATCATGAAATGTAAATGTTAACATGAATATGAATGCCTACCCCCCCCCCCCTCCCCTCCCTCAGCTCCTTGACTACTTTTTAGAAATGTTCAGAATTGTGCAATGGATGGAGTCAGGCTCAGAGTTGGGAGTGAAGTTAAGGCTAGAAAACATGACTCAAAACACAAGTCTCATACAAGTATTTTGTGTTGTTTTTTTTTGACAGGGCAGTGAAGAGAGACTGTAAGCGAGTGGGAGAGAGATATTGGGAAGGATTGGGAAAAAACCGTGGGCTGGTTTCGAAGCAGGTCTGTTGGAAGAACACATAAATTATGTCCAGGGAGTCTATTGTAAGCTTGATACATACCTAGAGGGAGGGGTACAACATGGTGTGAGTCTATAGGGCAATAGTAGGGAGGAATGTAATCAGATGCAACATCAAACTGTTTATGCTGGTTTGACCCCTGCCTAGGGCAAGTCTGATCCTTTTAAGATGCTTTTCCTTTATAGTTTCTTCAGGGGACCAGTATTCCATGAATAATATCAAAGTAAATAACTTTTAACTGATGTATTTCATACTCCAGTGATGGCATCTACTGTAAATACAATTAAATTAAATTGAGCACTGCTCTTGTCAATGCTGTTATTTCAACTATTTACATATATTACGTATATTCATTATTCAAGTTCAAATGTTGGTTTATTTGAAATATCTAGAGAACTAGCTTGTCTTATGAAGTGAATACTTGGCATGGCTTGAAAACACTATGCATTGTACTGTATCGCTTGGCACACTACGAATCCCAATTCATTTAGTAAGTGCACTTCTGAAGAACAAAATACTATACCAAGGCCTGCAGTAGGCACAACATTCATGGGGCACATTTTCAAACAGCAGAGGGTAGTGCACCAGAGAGAATATGCAAATATGTATAATAGTAGCCTGCTGTATAAGTTTTAATATTCCCCATATAATTTGGCCTATTGCATATAATTCATTATATCTGTCATCACCATGTCAGTGGTGGTGTTACCACAAATAAACCTACTGTAGATGTGTGGTCAACAGGGTCACCAAACCATTCCTGTCCTCTACTGGCACCTTTCAATTCAGACCACCAGATGCTATGGGTGGGGTCAGGGATTCTTGGGACAGGGTCCAGTCTGTTCCACTTCAGCAAACACTGCGTGAATACGCACACTGTGGGACACAGATAATCATTAAATACATGATCCCAAATGCATTTTTAAGTGTAGTTATACCAAATTCAGAAAGGTGTCACTGTATTTATAACTGTTACATAATAAAAAACTAAATACATGTTTTTAAAATGTGACTGTGCTTAGAAATCTCCAGTAACTAAAGCTTCACATGAATTTACAATCCACCTTGAGAAAGGGTAATACAAATGTTTTTATTTAATAATAAATAAGACTTCAGTTGTTATATTTAACAAATGGGTGGAGGGGGGTAGAGGGTAATTTGGATGGAACTAACTGCATTTTTTATATTATATTATAAATTATTGTCAAGGTACGGCCGTAGAGGGGGCGGAGACCCAAGCGCAGAACACAGGCAGGGAATTGCAGTGTAAACAGACGGGGTTTATTCACAAAACAGAAGGAATACTACTGTTGGTGAGGGTCGTAGGGTGGCAGCGTGGCAAGCGCTGGTGGCGGGTTGCAGCGTGGCAAGCGCTGACGACGAGTAGCAGCGTGGTAACGCTGGTGGCGAAGGACTGAGTTGCAGACGGGCTGCTGCGAGGAGAGGAGAGGAGAGACTGTCGGGATCGCTGGTACGTGCATTCGTACAATGGCAACGAACTGGCAGCCGGTGCTAGGGTGGAAGGTGTCTTATGTCGCCACCCAGGAAGTGGAGGTGAGGTGTATTAAGAGGCTGACGTGGCGGCAGCGCCGCTGTCCGGTGCTGTACCCGCAGCCTGGCGTTGTCTGCTGCCGGAGCGGCAGCGAATCGTGACAATTATATTTTTTATATAAATGTACGCACGTGACTATCATACAGTACCTAGTCTATCTGAGCTTGTGGACAATGGACATTACAAAACAATGGGCATTGTCCATTTTGCTTTTCTATGGGGATGGCATGGTTTTTTACTTGATTGTATTGCTTATTAAAAATGGGTGCGGTTTAAATACCTAAACTCAGTCATGACTTCTGTTTTTTTTCTAGTTTTTTTTTTCTCCTATAGGTGTAAATAAATTCCACACCAAACATATAGTCATATATGATCATAGTTTACCGTGCGAGACAGATGGAATCACGATAAGCCATGAATCCATTCGTCAGGGTTTAAGTTATGCTCTTGTAGCTTAACCACCAATGGTTCAGACCAACCCGTCCTATGATGAACTACTGGCATGGTATTAGGCGTATCCCAAATACTGTGATTGACCGATGGTCAATCCAATCACCTGCCAGGAATTTATTAAAATCCCTGCCTTTTCCAGTGTCCAAGGACGACTTTTCAGATGGATATGTATAACAAACCATTTGCTGTGTCAGGTTAGGATAGACTAGATAGCCTATATCTGTGTTGATATATTGTTTACCTTCTAATAATATGCCATTCTTCTTGTGCATAGTTTGGTACAGAAACAACCTTTTCATGTCATTATTGTATCTACACATTCAATTTATGTTCTTGGGATTTCTCAATTTTACATTCTGGATCTTTCATTATGCTTAATAAACAAAAGACAATTATGTATTGTAGACCACATTTTTTTTCTAATCTGTTTCTAATCTGTTTTTATTGTTTTTATTGTTATACTATATTATATTATATATATAAATATTATATGTTATATTATACTGTTTTTATCGGCTTTTATTATTATTATTATTATTATTATTATTATTATTAGTAGTAGTAGTAGTAGTAGTAGTAGCCTATGCCTGTTGAAGGTTTTCAGAGTAGACTAGCTGTTATTATTAGTAGTAGTGTTAATATTATCAACATTGACATATCATCTTTGTATTATCTTCACTATTTCCAATACCCGTTTTACAGACTATATAACTACCTACATTTACGGTATTTTCAGCAATAGTAAGCAACCAATATCATCTCGGAATAGGTATAGCATCTTGTCAAGTCTGCTATCATGTCAGTATCATTCAATCATCAAACAAAGTGCATATTGGCCTGAATACTTATGTGCTAAATACATAATGCATAGCCTACAATTACTTTTTTAAAGAGAGTAGAGTTTTATTTTTTTAAGAGAGTAGAGAGGAACTACTACTAACTAGAGGAACTAGACTACGGTACCTAATACCGTACTAAAGTTTGTATCCTCATCTTTTAAATATTTTCTTTATTGAATTAGGCCTCCGCCAGTTTTCAAAACATGTCTTACAGTAGCATATATATAATATAAACGTAGTTTCGTTTTTTAATACATTTACAGCATTTTCCTTTTAAATAATTTGTCAAAACGACGATTTTGTAGGTGATAGCCTGTAGACTACATTAAACTACGAGTTTACTATCATGTTATTGACATTTTAGCGCCGGAAGCGTTGCTCTTCTTTGGGCGGGGTGTGGCAGCGTTCTCGGCCAATCGCCGCTGTTTCTCTCCTTGCCCACAGAGCAGCGATACACAACTCAAGTTGGGAGAAAGACTGGAAGGATAGAAGATCCGAGCGAAGTCTAGCAGTCTGGAGTACCCCCGGAGCCGCGATGGATGCGTTACCATGTTGTGTCATATTGGTTGCCCTGTTTTTCGGGACCTGGATACAACAGAACAATGGTAAGACCTTTTTATGTGAAACGTTCGGCGTGCTCGTGTCATTCTATGTAGATCGCAGATCGTTCCCGTTAGAACGGCTTTGTTCTAGACGCCTCTTTCTCACGGAGGCAGCCCAGGCACTCAAAGATGGCGCAGGTCCGGTGCCCGACCGTGTATGTTGTCGGAGGAATGCATTTCTTTCAGAGGAGGTCAAAATGAGCTAAAAGTCACAGACATTGCGCTTAAAAGCTACGGAGATCTCTCGATCAGCTTAGGCCACCTCATTTGCACTTTGCTTCATCAAAACAGCCTCGTTTGCCTCGCTGTATGTCAAATAATAAAGTTTCCAGCAGTTTTTTTTCTTGCTTTTGGACGTAAGAAAGCTTTTTACCTGGCGTTTATCTGCATTTTGGCTAATAGTTGAAATCCAGAAGTTACAATGCTGTAGCGTTGTGATGTTGAGTAGAGGATATTCGATATTAGCTGGTGACAGTTACGGTACAGGTGTTACGCCTAATTCTGTGTCTTGCCGAAATCACTGACCGTTTCTTAAGTGCGCATGCGCCACCTAAAATCATGTACAATTTGTGTGTGAGTGTGTGATTTCTCGTGCACTTGTGTCTCGCTCCCGAAGTGTTTTAGTTCGGGAAAGGGTTACTAAAAGGTTAGCTAGCTATCGATGGTGGTTTGCT
>JAODUH010004572.1:0-10625 GCA_027564835.1 Typhlichthys subterraneus | reverse complement strand
CTCTCTCTCTCTCTCTCTCTCTCTCTCTCTCTCTCTCTCTCTCTCTCTCTCTCTCTCTCTCTCTCTCTCTATCTCCCAGGTCACCACAACCTCATATTCAGGTAATTTGTGTGCGTGTGTGTGTGTGAGTGTGAGAAAGAGAGAGAGAGAGAGAGAGAGAGAGAGAGAGAGGCAGACAGAGAGCACCTCTGAGTGTCCATATGTGTGTGTGTGTGTGCGTGTGTGCGTGTACGTGTGTGTGTGTGTAGGCCTGGCAGGTTAGCCTGTCGGCAGCCCAGATGGTGCAGGGGACCTTTGGCCACATTCTCACATGGGACCCCCACACCTCCTGCTCTGCCCTGGATGGACCCCCTCCCCCTGGCCTCTACCATGCGCACGCACACACACACATGCACACACTCACACACACGCACACATACGTGCACACGCAGACACACACACATACACACACACACACATACGCACACATACGTACGCAGGCACACACAAGCACTCACGCATATTAACGGACACGCACGCACACACATACACACACACACACATGCACACATACATGCACTCACACACACGCACATGTCCACACGCACACACACACACACACACACACACACAGACACACACACACACACACACCCACACACACACACACAAGCAGGAAAGCTGAAAATACAACACTACCAATAGTTGGAGATCGTTTTCTGGTCTGTGTGTGTGTGTGTGTGTGTGTGTGTGTGTGTCTGTGCGTGTGTGTGTCTGTGTGTGTGTGTGTGTGTGTGAAAAGGTGGATGACCTCAAAGGTGAATGACCTAATTGGTAGCGCTTAGGGTTTATATTCTGTGACAAAGGCTAAAAAGCCAGGTAGGGTTTGAACCTTTATCAGACCGTTTTCCACTCCCTCCTTTATTCTTGATCTCCTAGCTTAGCTCGCTCTTATCTTAGCTCACCTTAGCTTGTTGTCTTGTCGAAACGCATTTAGCTTCACTTTGAAGCAGTCGCTTGTTCACAAGCTCTGAACCCTTTCTACTGCCGCGCTACTCAATATGATCTCTCCGATGGCCCCGCCCTCTCTCTCTCTCTCTCTCTCTCTCCCCCTCTCTCTCTCTCACCTCCCCTCCCCCCCTCACAGGTGCCCCTTGTGGTCTTGCATCCACCTGAGAGAAACCTTAATACATCTCCTGACAAAGTGACTAATCCATCCCATTTCACAGCCTTATCCCGCTGCACACTGGGAACATCCGAAGATGTGTGTGTGTGTGTGTGTGTGTGTGCGCGTGTGTGTGTGTGCGTGCACGTTGTTTGTCTGTGTCACGCCCACAGAGCCGTGACCGTAAGAGATCGTGTCAGAAGGGCTCAAGGTGCTTCAGTGAAACAAGACATTGCAGCCTTCATGGCTGTATGAAGTAGTATTGTGACGTTACACTCTGCCTGTGGATGTGTAGTGACCAGCAGTTGTTACCGGAAAACACCGGCTATGAGTCAAAATATTTATTTATTTACTATTTAATGTGTTGCCAGGAAAGCTGTAACGCAGATGTCTTCAACAGGGGGGGTCCTCAGAGGTGCTGCAGGGGGTCCTCCAAATTATTTGATCCCAAACTTATTTTCTTCCAAAAAAAGAAAAATGTCAGAAAATATATATTAACATAAATAAAAACTGTGCTACAAATATATAAATCTGTCAATAATTATTTCACAGTTTTTCCTCAATTGCTAAGGCACATTTCTTGAAGTCTTGATGCATTTTCTCACATTTTCTAACACAAAACCCCGATTTTCAAACTACAATCACTGAACCTCTGACTCTTCTTGCAAAATTGAACAATTGCCTCAAAACAGAATTATCTGTTCTTACAAATATATATATATATATAGATATAGCATTAGTTACACACAAGATAAAAAATGGAAAACACCGTGTTCAGGGCATGCAGCTCATATACCTATGACCGACATCTATTTCTATCAACAACCTGTGCACGCTGAATAGTTTTATACTGGTTTCATTGCATTATTACCAACATGTGTGATCATTTTTGAGCCATTGTGTTTAAGCTGTGACATCTGTATTCAAGTTGTGTGTGACTTCTGACGCCTGTGGTTACCGTTACCGTTACACTTAGCAAAAAGTGTTTTAGTGAGTGAGAATGTGTTTAAAGGTTTGCTAAAAGGCTCATGTTTATCTGCAAATTGTGTCTAACTAGGTGAAAACGGTTTATGGTTTTACCAAAGGAGTGATCGATTCAATACATTAATTCAGGTCATTGAGCATTTGGTTCAGAGAACGAATTTTGATGTTTTTTGAGAAAAACTGTAATAGCTTAGTGGTCTGCTTTTACACAGGACTATAGGCCGCCCTACACATTATTGTTGGCCCGGCAACTACATTTTTTATACCATATGTGATAGGGGGTCCCTGTGCCGTGTTCAGCCAAGGGGTCTGTTTGGTCAGCCATGGGGTCTGTTTGGGTCCTTGGCCCAAAAAACATTGAAGACCTCTGCTGCTAGTAAGGGGTTTCAATAGTCCACTGTTATGTTATGTGAAGTGTGTTTCGCCACTAGGGCACTAATTTCATTTTTGCTCTAGAATATTTTTTCTATGATCACTTAGTTAACATTCAAGCCATGACTGTTCTAATGGGTAAAATGGTTTGTAAAGACTTGTGAAAGTCGCATTTTTGGTCAAAACTTTAATGAATATCCAGTGTTTATTTGTTATATAATCATGTAGATCGTAAAAAAAAGGCCATTCTGTCAGTTAGAGCTATTTTAAAATATTTGACTCGACTTGAAACCTGACTTGACAAATACTATGGCAACTTTTATTTTAACAATATTTTACTAGAATTATTAAACTCCTCAGTTAAAATTTTTTTTTTAAACTTGTTTTAGTTGGAAACTGAGCAAGCTCATGCTGACATTCTTCCCTCCACTCTCCAAAATGTCCCCAAATGCAATTTGGGGACATTTTGGACATCGTACACTTGTAAACAGATCATTCATGTATATACGGTCATGTTAAAGGCATAGTCAGGCATTCTAGAAAAAGCGTGTTTATATTTAAACAAGCGTTTTTTTTTTTTGTATACAGAAATAGCTGACGCATCCGCAGGGAGTATTCTCGGAACGGGCTCGTCCACGCGTCCTGGTTGCCCGAAGTCACCAAGCATGCCTGGGCCTTTACCCTATAGGCTGGCATCGTGTTGCGGGGTGCGGTCTGCACCACTTTGGCATAGAAACACCAGATACATTTATATCAGTGCGCGCACACAGGACGGGCAGCTAGCGGACCGCGACGACATACTCTCAGAATAAAAAATTTTTAAAAAAGAAAAAAGTGCATTAGCTTCCAATCGCTGACTCCACCTTTAAGCTGCACAGCAGTGCATCACCATCCATTCCACTGAGACTGGAGGTCTCCGCAGGCGCGAGCATCCCGCGGCTCCTCTGCCTTGTCTCCTAAGTTGCGTCATCCGGGAAATGTAATTGCAGCAGGCAGTGACAAAACACCCTTGGAGGGGTCCTGGGCGTCTCTGGCCAGGGGCCTCGTGGTTCAGACCACAACCACACACACACACACACACACACACACACACATACACAATATCCCTGCTCTGTGGTCCTACGAACCAATTAGGGGAGTTGGCCATATGTGTGTGCGTGTGTGTGTGCGTGTGTGTGTGCGTGTGTGCGTGTGCGTGTGGGCTCCAGCTGTCAAGAGGGCTCTGTCTCCCGATGGTGACATGTCTCCAATACACCCCACTGTGAGTCCCTCTGTCCCTCTCTCTCTCTCTCCCTCTCTCTCTCTCACTCTCTCTCTCTCTCTCTCTCTCTCTCTCACACACACACACACACACTCCCCAGACCAGGCCGGAGCCCAGGGCGAGCTGTCCGTCATCTCACACATCACGTGCACACGCACGCACATATGTGACACGTGAGTGCGTGCACACACACGCACACACACACGCACACACTGATATGGTTCTTCAGGCACTTTGTAAGTGTTTTTCTATCAGTGTATGACATTGTGTGTTTGGTTTCTGTGTGTGTATTATGTGGCTATTATATTTATTGTGTATAATTGCAGTCGTGTATGTGTTAGCATAAGGCTGGTTGATGTAAATGAGTGTTAATGTATGTGCTGATAAAGTGTGTGTGCATGTTCAGGACATTGTGCATTTATTTAAGAGTGTGTGTGTGTGTGTGTGTGTGTTTGTGTGTGTGCGTGTGTGTGCGTGTGTGTGTGCGTGTGTGCGTGTGTGTGGCTGCGGGCCACATCGAGTCATCCGCGCTCCCCTTATCGTTTTAATCACCTCGTTAGGCGCAGCAAGTCGCCACACGCGCCGGACACCGTATATGCGCCTGCTTCTGGAGATGCAAGCTCATGACCCTCAACACTGGCAGTGCCACCGGGCACACATGCGGCTCCAAAGTGTGTGTGTGTGGGGGTGACGGGAGTCTGTCAATCTCCCCACACCTCCATTACAGCCATATCTGGGCCAGGCTTGTTGGCACACGCGTGCATGTCCACTAATGCCCACGGGCTCCGTTTAAAAAGCTCTGCGCTCTCCACCGGCGATCACAGCCCAGACATCACGACACATGTAGAGTTAGCTGCCGCTGACGCGTTGCTGCCTGCGCTCCAGTGAAACTATAGACGCAGTTCGTTTATTTTACCGGTAAGACATGATAATTGTTTTCCCCAATAGTGTACAAACAAATGCATCAACCAAAATAGCCTATACAGAAGGACAAAATACTCTGGGAAGTATATCATCAAAATATCCGAATACTTTTTTTTTCTTTTTGAAAATGTAATAGCATGGTTGTTTGTAAGCACACTCTTTTAGAGTCAACAAATTAACAGCAAACAAAAATAGCCTATATCCTCACCGTGTTAACCATATTTCAATCACAAATTAAGTTGTGTCGATTTAAAAATAAGCCTATGGACATTTTAATCCATTTTCTAATTTTATTCCGCTTTATTTCACCCCTGTTTGTAATCACACTCACCAACCTAAATGCATAATTCAGTCAGTTTCATTCACCGGATAAAATTAAAAATAGGCCTAAAAAAAATCCATTTACTTTTCATCCTTTTGCGCGTACACATCCCTGCCTCTCTCTCCCCGGGGATCGAGGGAGCGCTTGAGGGCTGAGAGGGCGTGTAGAAGAGGGGAGGTGAGAGGAGACAGGAGGAAAGAGGAGGGGGCGGTGTTAGACAATACCATTCCTCAAATATATTCCATCCCCTTCGTCCCCTCAAGTGAGCCTTTATTAGTTGAAACCGTTTGGATCTTATCGCGCATATAGACCCTTGCTGTCGCGAACGCGCGTTCGAGGAGAAGAGGGGGGATTTGTCCGTAAATCTGCGTCCCGATCTTTCCATCTCTTGACACGGGAGAGAGGGTCTTCCTTTCAGAGAGGCGAATGGACGAGTAGCCCCCGACTGCACTTTAGACAGAATCATCTTATCGACACAACCATCTATTGTCTCCCATCGAGGATCCGCGTTGGGTTTTTGTTGTGAGTTCTTATCGGTCATCATACAATCCGACAGAGCTCTTTTTAATGGCAGGAGTCGACCAACTCGACTAATCGCTGTTTTACTATTCTGATTTCCTGCCTTGATTGACAGACTTAACTTCACAGCAACTTCGCGACAAACCAGCTAACTGTATTTGTTCTGCTGTTGTTGACAACAGACTGCCAGTTGATATACTAGGGTGTCTCGCAGTTGGTCTGTGGAATATGGTTTGTGCGCAAAAGCTGAGAAAGGCATTGAGTTAAATCGGAGTTAAAGCTCCAGTCGAGAGCTTTGAGGAATCACTGGCGATCATTTTGACCTCACATCTCTGTCAAGGTGAGTCTAAGATGCCTATAACGGAGTTATGCATTATTCGCAACCATCAATCAGAAAATGTACAGGATATTTTTATGGCCATGGCTTGCAATTATATTTTCATTTTGTCGGTTTTGCCAACATGCTATAGATTATAAAGGACGGTAAAAAAAAACAACGAACTATTTTTCTTTTTTTTTTACTTTCTTTGTCCATAAAACACAACGACTTTGAGTTGGTTTAGCAGATGTCAACATTTGATGCCGTCTTGGTTCCATGCTGTCAAGTCACTCCAACCGAGCAGATGTGTTCATCACACTGTGACAGATGGCAAATTCTGATTATGTTAATTCAAAATAAAGGATTCCCTCGGAATAAATTACACATTGCCTTATATTGCTAAGTATTAATATTTGGAAGGCACACATGAGTATAAGACAAACATTGCTGGTCTAATAAGCCTAACATAATACAAGCTACAGGCGTTCAATAATAACATTATTTGAACAATATTTGAAAGCTTTTATAAATTAAACATCAAATAACTTTTGAGTCATTCATTATTTATTATGCAGGGAAAGCGAATATGTGGTCAGATCTTGATTTATTTGAGGCCCCGTACAGCCCGAAATGTGCAAGGAAGAAATTGTATCAGGCCTTTAGGCTAGACTACTGCAAAAAAAGATAAAAAATAAGAACATTAATATTCCGACTAGAAACGGTCAACCAAAAAATCATCACGGACGCTGTCAAGTGTCAACAAGACGTTTATATTCCCTAGAAACAACCAAACAGAATCCACTGGTCCGCTAAGTTTTTAAGCAGTTGATTATCTTCATACTGTTTATAATCCATGTCCACACAGTAATAAATATGCATAAAATCAAGATGTATAAAAAAGGTTTCGTCTGGTTCGCAGATTTTGGAGAATCACTAAACCACAAGATGATGCTGAGCCCGGATCCAGCGGAAACGGACCTGTCATGGACGCAGTCCGACCCGGAGTCGATGCTGAGCGACATCAAAGCGAGCTGCATGTCGGACGAGCCAATGGACGGGGAGGGCAAAGCCAAGTCTCTGGGCCAGCCACCGCTCAGCCGGGAGGAAAAGCGCAGGCGGCGGAGAGCCACGGCCAAATACCGTTCAGCGCACGCAACCCGGGAGCGTATACGCGTAGAAGCTTTCAACGTGGCCTTCGCGGAGCTCCGGAAGTTATTGCCCACCCTGCCCCCGGACAAGAAGCTGTCCAAGATTGAGATCCTAAGACTGGCGATCTGCTACATCTCCTATCTCAATCACGTGCTGGACGTCTAAAATAAAGCAAGCAGCGCGCATCGATATACAGGAGCATATTGGTGCGTAATTGGACTCAAATTCGACGTATCTTGTCGTTCAAGTAGAAGGGAAGATGGAAATGAAATTGCTACGGCCCGCTAGTTCTGAGTAAACGCAGTGTAACTTCGGTCTCAACTTCGCTTTATGCGTTACGCAACACACGCGAAGTTGTTGCATTGTGAGATGCAATAATTTTTAGGAAAATATATAACGGAACGGGATAATATAATCCCAAACTTTACATTCTTTACATTTCAATATCCACCAGAATAATCTGCCCTCAAGTTGAAAGCCGACAATTTCATAAACACAATAAATATAGGGCCTGTAGGTTCCTTTATGCTTGGGTGAGACTGGAGGACGATATTTGAACGAAACGAGAGGATTTTAACGAGATAGCTGCTTTAGGAGTAGTTTAGATGATGTTTCCGTTGAAGGAAGAAAAAAAGAAAGATTCATTGCATAAGTGCCACTTATGACACATGAAATTGTGACCTTAATCATATTTAACTGTACGGAATTATTTATTTAATTGTGTTGCTATTTAAGGGTAATCTAATTTATTTATGTTATAGGCTGACCTGTCTTTTTAATCAATGTATATTATTTGTCGTATGCTTCTATATTTTAGACTGTGAAATTGAGAAAGTGGTGGTGTTATACTGTTAAAATTGCACTTTTGTTTCAGGAGTTATCTTGGCATAACTTTGATATGTTTGTTGTGTGTCACATATTCATGTTCATATGGTCCATCAATAGCAACGACAAGCACTTCATAATGGGGGTTCCCCCATAATTTTTATTTTATTGTTGTGTTTAAGAGTTGCTCAACGAAAACATGACATTGGATCTTTTGAAAATGTCCCCACAAACGTTTAACATTAGACCTGAAATATGATATTATTCTTTACTTGATAGTTGTTTGGAGAATAATTATAATTTATGTCATCAGTGATGTCTCCTATAGCCATCACTGTATGATTCAGAGGAAACCCTCTTTTGCTGTGACCAAAAAACAATTTCAAATAGTCTACATTTATTATCGTCAATGTTTAATTTATAGTTTTACATTTTAGTTTCTGTCGTTTGTTAATTTATTTGCATTTCTTTTTATTTAGATTTCTAAATACAGTAAGTCATTTTTTGTTTTGTAAAAAAACTAAACATATCCTCTATCCAAAGATTTTTGTCTCTTCAGGGTTGTGATAGGCTACTTGTTGCTTTATGCAGGTCTTTTGTAGTTGTTGTGTGACAGCTGGTTTATAATGGACAAACTTTTCATATTTTCCCGTGTTTATTATTATTATTTTTTAATTAAAAAGGAAATACTTGTAATGCCTGATTGAGTTCATTATAGGAATGTCAAACATAATGTCGTCATGTCACCATATTGACAATTTAGGTTTAGAGTTGCAATGTTCATGACGAATACAAGCAGTGCTACCTTAGAAAGTGTGAAGGCCTGATATCAGGACAAAACATTAAATACAAATCGACTTTTCGTTTTTGCAGCAAAAACTGAATATGACGGCTGGCAAAATCCTCAACTGGTTGGCGAGCAGAGCGGCATGTAATTATAGTATAACGTGACGTCATACTAATTCACTGACTCACACGCACACGTAAATACATTACACACGCACACACGCACACGCACACGCATTTACTCACAGAGGAACTGAGTGAATGTTCAGAAGGTAAAAGCAGCGTTACATATGTGTAATTTTCTTCTCTTCTTCTTCTTCTTCTTCTTCTTCGTCTTCTGTCGTGCATGCGTGTGCTCCTGGCTGAAAGGCGGTCTCTCCCCAGAGAGGGGGCAGGTGTTACTCCAGACGAGCCAAGACAACCAAATTACTGGCCGTCTGGCACCTCCCGTGGGAAACGCAGAGGAGAGCGATGGAGAGAGAGAGAGAGAGAGAGAGAGAGAGAGCGATGGAGAGAGAGAGAGAGAGAGAGAGAGAGCGATGAAGAGAGAGAGAGAGAGAGCGATGGAGAGAGAGAGAGAGAGAGCAGAGAGGGAGAGCGATGGAGAGAGAGAGAGAGAGAGAGAGAGAGAGAGAGAGAGAGAGAGCAGAGAGGGAGAGCGATGGAGAGAGAGAGAGAGAGAGAGAGTGAGAGAGAGAGAGAGAGAGCAGAGAGGGAGAGGAATGGAAATTTATGAGTGAGCTACCACTGCGATGTGCCTCTGCCAAGTGGTAACAGCTAAGATCCAAATATTTAGATAAGTTTGTGATGTAGGCCTCCACATGCCTTTGACGAGTTTGTATGGCCTTTAACCTATATACAGAAATATTTTATTACAGAACTACTACTACGGAATTATGTGGTACTGGCTAATATTTCATTTAAAAAAATTAAAATAAAGAAACATTTAATATTACAAATGCCTCAATGTATACAGGCCTATAACTAACCATCTATATATCTCTCACTATCTATAATTTCAGTGTATGTAACAAGTAACAATCTATATATCTCTCACTATCTATAATTTCAGTGGGATGAAAGTGTTAACACAAACAACATAATCTCTTCCCACAACACCTTGCTGCCCTCCCTCTCACCTGACCTTATGAGGGAGATGGTGGAGACCTTGTCTCTCATTCTTTACTTGAGAAGATCAGTTGGAATGGGAGGCTACTCATCGCAACCCTTATCAAGAACACTTGATCGTTCAATCATCTTTAGAATAAAATATAGAATCACCTTTTTAAAATATATTTTGTAGGCTCTAGGCATAAAGGTTGGCAGGGGAGATCAAAGTCATTTGTAAACTATATTGTGGGATTCAAGAGGACAGCAGATCCTCAGATGTGCATAACTGTTCTACAAAGTTGAATTGTGAACAGTAATTTAGTGGTCCTTAACATTTTCAATTCAGAGTCCTGCCAAACAAAACGTTATAGGTTGTGTGCCTGTGTGTATGTGTGTGTACGAGTGTACGTGCGTGCGTGAGCAAAAATCCAGTACAGTATTAGTGTTCTTTGGCTGCCCCTAAAGACACAAATTGTTATTTGTGTTTTTGTTCACCATCGTCGACAACACTCTCACGGCCGCCGAGCTCTATAGCGTCGGTGGAACATTTTACACGTTTTGCTGGCTAATTGATATCACTGTAATTATACAGTCCTGAAAGCAGCGACATGCCGCACGTTCAGCGGCACCGCTAACAAAAGAGCCAACATGTTGCCTCAACAGATTGTCTCCTCTTCAGAGCGCACAACACAAGGCCCGCGCTGGCGCTCCTGCCCAAGCTTATTGAATGGACACGTCCATCTGTACGTTGCCGGCGTGAAGACAGAAAGAAAGACATGCCCATTTGGGCTGCTCGTTCCAGAAGCTCCCCTCCATTGTGTCCTTTATATGAGCCAGTGAGAGAGAGAGAGAGAGAGAGAGAGAGAGAGAGAGAGAGAGAGAGAGAGAGAGAGAGAGAGAGAGAGAGAGA
>JAODUH010004571.1:0-10625 GCA_027564835.1 Typhlichthys subterraneus | reverse complement strand
GCGTGCCTACAGTACGTAGTGCTGTGTTCCACAGGGCAGCAGCGTGCCTATAGAGCTGTGTTCCACAGGGCAGCAGCGTGCCTACAGTACGTAGTGCTGTGTTCCACAGGGCAGCAGCGTGCCTATAGAGCTGTGTTCCACAGGGCAGCAGCGTGCCTACAGTACGTAGTGCTGTGTTCCACAGGGCAGCAGCGTGCCTATAGAGCTGTGTTCCACAGGGCAGCAGCCTGCCTGCCTACCATGAGTCCTGTGAAATCATCCACAGTCAAGTCATGCTAAAGCTTGAACTTGGCTGGGTTGTGGGATAGTGCAGCTAACCACTTGACCTCGTCATTTCAGTCAGTTCCCCGCATGTCCATGTGCGTTTGTGTTTGCAGATAGTCTAAGCGTCTTTGGATCAGTGAACATAGCTACATAAATACAATGCACCCTCCTCATCATCATCATCATCTTCATCATACTGCAAAGTACTGTATGTCAAACACCAAGAATGCTTGCTCCCAACTGCCTCTATTATAGTTTACACTATTACTCAATTATTAAATCAATTCTATATTGTAAATTATGTTTTTTAAATATTTTTTTATGGTTATTTTGAACTTTGACCTTAAAAAAACCCTCTGTTGTCCTGTTGCTGTGGAGGACGATGTACTGTATTGTTCGGCTTCACAAAGTACAACTCAGACTAATCCATAGCCAGTCAGGTCTTGTTGATGGACCGGATATGTTGCCAAATGTTGTTATATGTTGTTTAACATTCTTTAGAGAAAGCATTGGAAACTATTGGACTATGTTCCTTGAATAAACTGTGTTTATTCACTGTAAGAATTAGAAATTGAATCTAGTTTTTCATTATTCCCATACAGTTAACACACACATTGGAAAGTGCTCTGTAAAATGATCAGATTCAGATTGCTTTTTCCCTAAGATGTCCAAACTAAAATAAATAATAAATTGCCCTCCTTGGGATTAATAAAGTTTTCTGAAACTGAAACGACAAACCCTGATGGATTTCAGCCCAGAATTGTGGGTAACATACTTAACTTGATTGCATGGTACTGTTTTTGGAGGTCTCAAGAATACAATAAAATGTAGCTCAAAATAGTCTAAACTAATTTATGTACCAAAATACATTTTGGGATTCATTATTTATTTAAAAAATCATATATATCTGCACTTTGCATAAACGTATTTGATATTATTAGTTGATTTAATGATAATCAATAATCTATAATGTAGTCATTATGAAATGATGCTGTAATTATAATATAATATTGTTTGCTTATAATTGCTTGTGTATTACCTGCCCAACTACTGACAAATGTACTACATCTAAGTCGCTTTGGAAAAAAGTGTAATAGTCTTTATATACATCCACGTCAGCTACCCCATGTTTCCTGTGGAAAGTACTGCTAGCCTCCGTAGAAAGAAGAAGTAGGAAGACGGTGTTCTGAACACACCTTCTGCCTGACTGTGTGGTCAGACCTGTGCGCTACATACAGTACGCGGCTAACGAGTTCTTCCTCAAATTAGCATGTGCACATTAGCATGTGCGGCGCACATCCCTTTGTGGAAAGCCACGAGCTTCAGTGTGTGCACAGCACCCTGTTATGTTTGTATTGATACAGGGGAGCGGTGGTGGCCTTTCACCATTTTCCATGCCCACGTGTGTACACATGCGGCTACATGGCTCATATTTTCTCACACCTAAAACCAACACACATAATCTCCCAGAGATTGGGTTTGAAAAACCATTTGGACAGTAGCCAGTATATATCTGGCACAATAACAAAGGTCTAATAACCTACAGGATAGCATAGTGCAGATAAGGTGCTTATACTGTAGTCTGGTAAAGCCACCCTGGTTTTGCAAGCGTCACACGTGTGTTCCGCTCTGCACATCAGACTGGGAACGCTCTACGTCAGTGGCCATTGAGGCAGTGCCAATACTGCAAGTGTTATAGTGAAATATGCATTAGTAGACGATTGGACAACCTTCATCCAATCAGAATGAGGATGACGTGGGAAGCACTATCTGCAGGCATGGTAAAGGTAGCTCCAGTTTAAAGGTATATATACTGTATAGTCAGCTATTGCAAGCTAATTGCAAATTCCACAAATATCTCCTCGCATTTTGTTATCTTATCGTTCTCTGTGCGTGATTATCCGATACTTCTACACAGCCCTATTTCCGTTAACAGCAGTGTTGAGAAATTTTCTCAGGAATTGTAATTAGTTAATAGTTACCTTACTAGTTACATTACTATATTACTTTCACAACCACTACCTTGTCTCGCCCCTTCTGAAAAATGACAACCTGTGTAGCCAGCTCATTTTAGAATTGAATCATCTTTATTGGAACAATAATTAACCTTAGGAGTCAACAATCAGCCAAAGTGAAAACATTGCAGCCTCTCAAACCAGATGACTGACAGGTTGGTTCAATTAGCCTACCTTAAGTTTGATAGGACCACAAATCTTGTTTTTGTAATGCAGTAATGCAGCAATGCAGCATTACTTGGATTAGTAATTGTAATATTATTACTGTTTTGCTTTAAGGAGAGAAAAGCACACACAACATTATCAGGCATTATGAGGCATTGTCAAATAAAAATAGGACAACTGTGCCTGGGCTGTGTAGCAACACCAGATTTGTATTCAGCGCACACACAAAATGGACAGCTACTCTAGCATACCATCAGATATTTGCTGAGATTCACAAAAGTGTTTTGGATTAGAATCGTTTAACACACCTTTCATTGCTGTTGGCCCTAACTGAGCTACCCACCTGGCCCCTGACTTTACAGGTTTGTTTCTGATGGATTCACCTTAATTTGCTGCAGAATGATAATGTATTTATTGTAGCAGGCTGTGCTATATGCTAAAATGTGTACACTAGATTAATTTGGTTCTGTTTACATTGCAAGGACGTGAAACAATGTCAAACCAATATACCATATATTTCAGTATATGTCACCCTACCTTGAATCATCCCAGAAAATGAAACCGCTAACATTGCTCTCACCAGGGCTGGGATCTGGTGAGCTATTCTAGAGGCTGTGGGTTCTTGGCATTTTAATTACACATATGCTCATGAATTCTGTGTTGTAATGGAGATTCATAAACTGACAAATATGAAAAAGGACTGGTAAGTGTTTGCTGGTTTGTGAATTGAATTTCACCATGACTATTGCTTTATTTGAGGCTTAACACAGCTGCTCTCATAGGGATTTCATAGGGAGGGTCTGGTAATGGTTCATAGGTGGGGTTTGGTAATTGAAATTATGGTTGGAATGACGATGATGAAGTTGACAAATGATGGTTTCATCGGATCACGGCATGAATGAACAATTAAAGCACTTTGAGCTTTATAAATAAAGTGAACATTATTATTATTATTATTATCATCATGATCATCATCAATATTATATCAAAACAATTCCACATTACCGTTTAAGTAAAGCAAAGCCTAAAAGAGTTACACTCTTATGAAATGGCAAAAAGTAAGGGAAGGCAGGACTTGGGACCTACGTTTGTTAGCCAGACTGTGTACAATCCAGTGACTGTAATGGACTAGACTGGAATGGTTCCAGTACACAATTGCTTCCTAAGAAGAAAAGTCTGTTAAATATCCCTGTCACCGCCATACGCCATCCCAGCTCCCTCCATCATCACGGTCAACATAGCATCTTTCTGTTACATATTTTCCCCAAGAATTATGTGATTAGACCATAAATGATTTGCATGGGTTAGTACCTAAATATGCATGTACTGTATAATGACTTGGTACAAGACCTCATTACGTTAGTGACCTATTTTCTATTATTAACGGCTGTTTCTAGCCAGTTCACAAATCGCTGATCTCTTTTACGTCTTGTTCTGGTTGCCGTTTACAAAGAGCCTGTACTTTAATATGAGAACGTGTTGTTTTAAAATTTGGCTTATGGTGTGTGTGTGTGTGTGTGTGTGTGTGTGTGTGTGTGTGTGTGTTATTCTACAGTACATGAGAGGAGCAGCAGTATATTTCAATATGTTAAATAATTATTATGTATATTATGTTAATTCCACATTCTCCATTATATTACAGTAAACCTAGTCTCAGCCTCTTCCATCCATTAGCCCCACGTTACATAAGCAACTCTGTGCCGAATGACTGATGCATAGACCTCTGTAAGCTTGACAGCACTTTCCGAAATGGAGAAGTAGATTTATATTGGCTCTTAGTCTTGTCACTCACAAAGTCTGTATCTGTAATTCTGTTTAGTTACTCATTTCAGTAGTAGCATTAACATTAGCCTACTTATCTAACAGAACAATACCTGAAAACAGCCTGAGTCGTGTTGGCAAGTTTCTCAACAAATCCCTCTAGTTTAACGTCCAATTTTGTCATTGAGTTACGTAGCGGGTTGATGTGCATGTCAACCAAAATGCCTCCCCTGTCAAGTAGGCGGATCTTGACGCAGTTGCCAGCGTTGTGTTCCAGACTTTACGTAAGTAAAGGCTGGCTATGCGAGACTACAGTGATTCCAGAAGAACCAGACATTTCCCTCCACTGTTTGTTTAACTGTGTCGGGGGACAGACTTGGTTTGAAAGCAAAACAACAAGTTTCTGTAACGTTAGTTGGTTGAAACTTCCTGGTGTCTCTTTAATTAATAACACTTACACTACATTCACTTTTCAGAGTGGATTCTATGAGTGGTTTATATTTAGTGCAGACCTACTACAGTAGCTACTGTAAGCAATTACTTATAGACTTCAAACTGTTATCTGAAGTAAACAGTAGATTAGCCTACTGTGTATTTAAGATGACTGTTTGAAGCCTTGAAATAACTTTCTTGCTACATTTTGATACATACTGTAATTATTATGTTTGAGTATTGTATAAAATCAAACCAAATGTTTTCTGGAGATGAACTTCTGGTGTGGCAACATCCGGCTGTAAATTGGTTAAGGCTGGCCCACCCAACTTTGGGGAATTTAGGAGCTTGCAATGCAACCCTGTTGGCAGTTGTAAATGGAATCACTGGAAAACATCAGGCGACCTTCTTCGAAATCTGCGAATCTTTTAAACATGTAGCAAAGACCACCTGCTGACTTCTTGGAATTCATTTTTTTGGAAATTCGGTGATGCATTGATTGGAAATGTGGGATCCATTATGTGTCCTAGGGCCATATGTGATTGATGAATGTTGGGAATAGTATGACCTTCTGGGCCAAATTTAGCAACAAAAAATTGCTGTAATACTGGTGATGTTAGAACTGCTGTGTAATTGAACTGAATATCACCTAAGAGTGCTAAATACACTGTTGGACACCGGCTTCCTTTTATTTGAAAAATAATAAATTAAACAACTATTACAACTATTACATTTACAGTAATGTGTGACAGTAACTGTCACGCAATATCACAAACAAGCACACACAATTTCGCTACTTTAAACATTGTCCATTTACACATTTAAATTTTAAATCCATAAAGAAAACTCCAAACGTTATCTTTTATAGTGTCTGGCTTTAGTATCTGTACCTTCAACTAAACCGGACATGTATCCATAACAACAGACAGGATGTTGAGCTGTCTTACAGTAAAATCTTACAGTACCCATCGAGCCTCAATCAGTCTGCTGCCAGTGATTGCTGCCTACCTGGGAAACAGAACAATGGTATTGTCTTAGAGCTGGGTAGCTGTGTCATTGCAGAGACACACTGTCTGGGAATTAAAAACCTTCCCTCTCTATTCAAGAATCTCTCAACAGTCTAAAGCAGTGGTTCTCAAACTTGTCAGCTCACGACCCCCATACTAACAGTGCCCGCGACCCCCGTTATTATCCCCAGAGGTGGTAGAAACATAAAAGCCGTGATAAACAGCCATGATATTATTTGATAGCATTTTAAAACACACTAGTAGCAGAATGCATAATGTAGTGTATAAACTGTTTTACTAACCATTATGGCTAAAATATGCTAATTGTAGTCATTTAAAAATTATATTTAATTTCTGAAAATCATCTTGTGGCCCCTCTTTTGTGTCTCACGACCCCCCCCGGGGGGCCCCGACCTTCGCTTTGAGAACCACTGGTCTAAAGGACATATTGTGTTGTATTAGTCTGTACTGTTTCCATGCAGGTGTTTACTGATGTGTTGCGATGTTAGGCTGTGAGCAGATCCAGAGTCAATGTTAACTCTGGATACCAGATCAAAACACTTTCACTAAATACTTGGCAACCATCTGGTCGTTTTTCACTGTCGGCAAACCTTACCAGGGGCCACACCTAAACCACGCCCGTATAGCTATCAATACAACCCTGACACATTCGAAGATTGTTGCTACTTGGACACATTAGAAGATTCCTAGGCTGTCCAGACTGATTCTGGAAGTTAAACTGCAGTTTAACTGTGAAGTAAAAGGCTAAATCAGTGTGGCTTGGTCGGTCAGATCACATACAGGAGGATATGTAACATTGTAGGAACGTCTTGCTTGTTGTTTTCATGAAACGTGATATAAAAGAAAATCACTTATGAAACGTATTATTAAATAGCTGGAACAGTTTCTCAAAACTACTGTAGCTGCTAAATATTTACCATTGCTGTGATGATATCATGAGTGATTGATGTCCAAACATCCCATGCAAGGCATTGCTAGGAATCAGATTGTATACTGTATTTTTTGACGCGCGCACGCACACACTCAGACACACACTATCACAAAATCTGATGACTGTAACTCCCAAAGTAAAATAGCTACTAATGCTATTAGGCATAGTAAATACTGTGTGTACTGCATCCCAGAGTTGTCAGAACTCTGAGTTCCCTGCAAGACCATGTTTGGGGGACACACATAGTAACTTAAATAATGAAATCCCTTCGTTAGAAACATTCACTGATATTCTGTAGAAATGGTTTGGCATGGATGTCAAGTTTTCTGCAGATATATTCACGTTCTCCTAGATGAATAGTCCAGATATGTTTTGGTTCTGTCTTGAATGTCCCTGCTTCATTTTATAAGTTTTTCAGTAGAACATAAAAGGAATAATTATGCTGCTGGAATACATGGACTGCTTTACCACTGAGACCCTTAAGGAGAAGCAGTCAAGACAATGGATGGACGGATTGATGGATATTCCAGACATGTAAAGACAGAGAATTTGATCATTCGTTTGGTTGAATCATGGAATATCAGGGATTTTTATTTGCAGAATTTAAAAAAAAGTGTTGTTGCCATTCATCAAAATGTATCTTGACATTATGTGTCTGAATTTTTACATTCGTAGTAAGTACGCAAAATATAATTGATCCACCTTTACACATCTTTCTGATGGCCTGTTTTTCCAATGATGATTAAAAGTCATGGATATTATAGTGGGAACCCTGCTAGCGGTTCTCATAACGGCTAAAGAGGCACTCCTCAAGCTGTGTCCGGAAGCACCCTGAAATGTGTTACTAATCTCTGTACCTCCCACAACCGAACGCTGACTGGCTAGCACATTTCTCGACCCCTCCCCCTGCCACACCTACAGGACAGCTGTGTGTGATTGGAGAGACCTGTGGTCACTCTGACATGACCGAGCAGCGTCACCAACTTGGCGACTTTGTCGTTAGGATTAGCGACTTTTCAGACCCTCTTAGCGACTTTATTTCTGAAGAGCGACTAGCGACAAATTTGGAGACTTATTCAGACCAGGAAAAAGGCGAGAAATATTGAATTTTGATATGTATTCTCATATGCTGCTTAGAGTAATCACAGTCCAGCAGCGCCGGATCCTCTCCTTGTCCTCTTGTGCCGTGTTCAGACAGTTAGTAGCTTGGTCTTGTGTACTGTATGTGTGTGTGTGTGGAGGGTGTCCAGCAGGAGGATTCAAATGACGTCATCAGGCGACTTCTAGCTAATTTAATTGGAAAAGAGTTGGCAACACTGTGGTCAAGGAGTGAACCCTTGATGTGCTAAGGGAGGGTTCCACAGCTAAAGTTTGTTACCGCACATGTTCATGTCTTGAAGCAATATCCTGGTCACCAGCGGGAAAACTCCCTTTATTGTACTTTACAGTGCAAACGTTAATTGTTACCTTTTGAACTTCCTTCACAAATCTGTCATCTTCTTTAGCATCAAAGTGCCTGGCAGTATTGTTTCGTAAATGAGAGGATATTAGACATGCATGTTGCGGGTGTGTGTGTGTGCGTGCGTGCGTGTGTGTGTGTGTGTGCACGCATGCGAATGTCGGCTACAGTTGGAATTACCTGTGTGTCAATAAACAAAGGACTGCATTTGAGCAGTGACCTCAGGCCGATAACCATGCATGCAGTGTGTAGCAGCCGCAGCAATGTCGTGTCACGAGCTAGAGGCAGACACACACCTACTCTATTCACACTTGTTTTCGTTCATTTGCATTCCATTTCATTTGTTTGTCAGGTTATTTTTCTGCCTGGCTTTGTCGTGTGTCAAGTGTGGACCTTGCAGAGGAAAAAAAATGACATTATTGGCCACCATAACATTTGCTTTAGCACAAAACAAATGTTTTTTGTTTAGCAATAACACTGAGCTAAACTTGACTGTAAATGAAATGCAGTCTAATTTTCTATATCTCACTATGTAATTGTGTCTTTATCTGGCATTATGTTGTCACATTTGAACTTCTATAACAGTCACTGTGTTTATGACTGTTGGCTTTTTATACAAAGGCCTCTGGCATCCATTAGGAAAACCATAGCAAATACATCAGCCACTAATCTCATGTTGTGTACAGTATATGTATGGCAGGGCTCCAGTGTTATTTATATTCGTGTTCCAGGATAGTCCACTGACACTGACATTGCACAGTTTTATTATTTTTTCTAGCATTGTGTCTCCTTTCATTCTCTTTATTAAGCTTTTATAGACTTACAGGTTCAACTCTCACTTCCCTTCTCAGAGCTGGAGCTCTCATAGCCTCGCAGTTTTACTTCACCATGAGAATCAGTCTGGAGAGCTTGGATATCATTGTGTTTCAGGCCAGTAAACGTAGTGTGTTGCCAATAAGCGTCACACTGTTAGCTACAGTACGGACGTGGTTTAGGTGTGACGAAGGTGACTCGAAAATGACAGATTTCACTTTGTGAATGTAAGGCCTGGCAACACTCCATTGGGAAGTGTTAGAGTTGTTTTTCCTACTGGGTGTAGACCTCTGGTTAATTTTGAAACTGTTGGACAACCTTTACCCAATCAGCATTACCACAACTGTTCAGATTGGCTCATCTTGCTCTACCACCAATTTGAAAAAACAATAACTTTTGACTGCAATGTCATCGCACTATCACACACTGATTGGACTGCTCAGTACTAGTACTGTATACTAGTAGGTGGCTGTAGGAATGCTAATGCGAAAATGGTTTCCAGACTATAATGTCAGCGAAAACAATTGAGCTGAGAGCAATATTTGGGCGGAGCCAGGCTAATGCTTTGCCAGTCTAGGAGAACTTGAATGTTGAAGTGATATTTACTGCATGTTGAAAACTCCACTGGATGACACTGTGGACTCCCTTTACCTTCTAGTGAATGTCTATTCAAAGTGTATTTATGCTATATGGCTAGCAGCTAGCATCTGCCTGGATAGATCTCCTGGTGCTGGAGAACATTGTGCTCCTTGTGTGTCATACTGCCCTGTCTTGCCTGATCAGATCAAGTGTGTGCGTGTGCGTGCGTGTGTGTGTGCGCGTGCGTGAGTGTGATTTATCACTTGGGAGGATATTGATAGTTTACATGTAAGAGCTGCTCTTCCCCTTTCACTGTGCTCAGTCATGACATTTGAACATTTTCTCACAAGCAAAAGAAGCGTTATAAAAAGCAAGTGGCTCTGTGGTTGTACTGTAGTCTTTTGCTTTATCGTTATGGTTGTAGCTGCTGTAGTAAGTGCTTTATATGTCTACAACTAGTGATTGTATTATTTTGATTCACAAGCTACACAAGAAAAAAAAAGAAAAGAAATTATATATATTGTAATTAAGATGATTTCAAAATCTTGAAAGCATCTTGCGATCCTACTAGGTGTCATGTAAAATTGTATTTAATAATTTAATTGTAAGCGTTTAATCACTTATTCACGCTAAACTACACTATACTGTATACAAGTTAAGTTACTAAGTATACTAAGTTAACAAAAAGTCAAATAAAATAACTCTCAGGTCCTTCCTTAATTGAGATGCACAACTGGTGTTCTGTGTAAATCGACTGCGAGACAAACCTGTCCCGCTGAATGGCAGTGACCTTTAGAAACGTGTGCCATCTGAAAGCCTTCATGCACTTATATTTCCCTTCCTGTTGCAACTCATAACTGTGTCTGCGTTCCTGTCTGTCTGTCTGTCTGTCTGTCTGTCTGTGTCTGCGTGTGTCTGCGTGTGTGTGTGTGTGTGTGTCTGTGTTGTGTAGTTTCGACGTGGAGAATGGCCCGTCCACCAGTTGCAGCCCACTGGACCCCCAGGCCTCTCCTGGCTCTGGCCTGGTGCTCCACCACACCAACTTCCCCGGGCACAACCAGCGCCGTGAGTCGTTCCTATACCGCTCAGACAGCGACTACGATTTGTCGCCCAAGTCCATGTCAAGAAACTCCTCCATCGCCTCAGAACTGTAAGCAGCACGCACACACACACACACA
>JAODUH010004570.1:0-10627 GCA_027564835.1 Typhlichthys subterraneus | reverse complement strand
TGGAGGTTGAACACGTAGTTTTGAGAATGTCAATTCTCATCTGAGAAATGTACCAAAGTGAATGAGAAATACTGTAAATACGTGGATTGAATGTTCCGCGTTGCACAGACAGTAATAACATAGTTTCTGTTCAGAGTATTCTGCCTAGCAACTATCTATTACACACTGTCAAGTGTCAGGGAACAGTCTGCTGCTTACTAAAAGGTCTTTGGTATTGTTTAGTTTACAAATCAAATCAATAATATATATATATATATATATATAATATTTATTAGGCTATACTATATTATATATATATATAGAGTATTCACTGAATATACTGTGCTGTGGACATACAGTACTTTGCTGTATTTAAATACACATAAGACACAAAAGACATGTGGAACCCCCTCAGACAAGCCTGCTGCCTGACATTCTAATGTTCACACTACATTTAGTATACTTTCACATACATGCTAGTACAGCTGTTTTCAAACTGTGGGTCTGGACCCACAGGTGGGTCACTGAGTGGGAGTGAGCGGGTCACGAAAGCAGCAAGCAAGCAGCCATTGAATGAATGGAGCATATCAATGAAAGGCTTCCATGCTTTACTATCGTGTTGTTACACTAATTTGTCATTGATTAAGGTTGTGGCAAAATAGCCTACTTGTTCCTGATTGGATGAAAACCTATTTAGCCGAGTGCACACCATAGACTGTGGAGCGCTTTGCTCAAAAATAAAAATATTAGCTAAAATTGATAGGTTTTTGAAAATGACGTTACCGGTTTGGTGAGTCTCTAAATATATTAGTCCTCTCAAGTGGGTCTTGGCACAAACAAGTTTGGGAACCCCTGCCCTACACTACAGCTCTATTTTCAGGAGCTGTGAGCAATAACTTTAGAATCAGCCATACAGTAGCTGGATGAAAATTCATCAGGATACTACCGTATTATAATCAGTTTCTTCTTAACCAACTTTCAATATATTCACACTATTTAATCCAAATCACATCACAATTTTCCATGTTATTATAGTCAATATCACACAGACATTTAGGCTAAGCGAGAGAGCGAGAGAGTGTCACTGAACAAAGAACAATCTGGAGGAAAATCTTTGGAAACTAAAATCGAGTCAGAAAAAAGTGACACTTTCTGAAGACATAGATGTGAGGGATTAAGAGGGTATTACAGTAAATGCTGTAGGAAAGAGTGCTTGGATAAGTGATATGTGATAGAGTGCTAGAAAAAGAAAAAGAGAGGGATCAAGTGAGAGAGATATTCATACTATTTACAGTTAACAGGGTTACTTTAGATGTGGAATAATATCTGGCTCTGTCTGGCCGAGAGAGAGAGCTAGTGGGGAAATGTTACATAAAAGTAGCGGAAGAATAGATAGACATAGAATTAGCAATTTAGATGAGACAGACAGACAGACAGACAGATACAGTTGATAGATAGACAGACATTCAGACATACAGATAGATAGATAGAGTTGACAGACAGACAGATAGATACAGTTGACAGACAGACAGACAGATAGATAGATAGATAGATAGATAGATTTTAGACAGACAGACAGACAGACAGATAGATAGACAGAAAGATAGATAGATAGATAGATAGCTCTATCTATGGTTGTACCCCCTCAAATGCACTTGTACGGTCATGTTCCACAGACTACAACCTGACGGTGCCACACTCTGGGGTTCATGACTCTATCAGGATGAAGTTGTTTCACTCGTCACTTCCTGCCTGCCATCTCCCTTTTACTGCTGCGTCACAGATTCATCTGCCACCGCGCCTGAGAAAGTCAAATCCAGCATGGCAGAAGAATGGCAGTGTGATGTCAAAATGACTTGATCGCCCAACTTATCTATTAATGTGCTCCCAGCCTCCTGTGGCATCTATCAATATTACATTGGACTGACTTAGTTCATTAAACAATGTATTCATTTTTTGATGTGATGAATTTCATTAATGACTTTCAAATACGTGTTTCCATATTACATCCTGACCTCCTGGAAGGATACCTCCCTCTGTAGTCCCTCCCTAGGTTTCTTCCTTTTTTTTGCCACATAGTTTTTACTGAGGTTCTTCCTTGCCTGGGGAGGGGGAGCAGGTTAAGGGGTTTGTACAGCCCTTTGAGACTGTAATGTGATTAAGGGTTATATAAATAACACTGACACAATGGCTCTCAATATTGGGATTGACCAGCATGTGGGGGATCCAAAGATATGATTGTTTTCATCTTTAAAAATGTATGTAAATATTGATATGGAATCTTACATCTTTCTTTTTTGCTGAGACAAACAAAAAAAGTGCCACTTGAACAGTTTTATTTGATCTGACATGGAAAATAAAAATTCAAACTGCATTTCAAATAGTCCAATCAATTAGTAAAACATGCTTTAGAAAAAGCAAAGCAAATTCTCAAGGCAGCCAATGTCTCAAGGCAACCATGAGGCACATCAAAGTATTTCAAACACTAAAAGAAAATATATGAAAAACATTCAACTTTTCCAAGCAATGTGCCCACTTCAGGGGCCATTTTAATGCCTGGGACGATAAATGGAGCACAATTCACATGCTTGAAAACACTTCACAACCAAAGCTGTTGATAGAGGGACGAGAAAGGTAATCACTGGAAAATTGTTATGAGAGAGCGAGAGAAATTATTTAAAGCAGCAGAGACATTTGTACCGAATTCCCTGAAGCACCTGGAAAGCTCCAAGTGGTATTAGCATTTACATTTTGGTAATTTATCGGACACTTTTATCCAAAGGGAGTATAGCTATTGAGGTGAGCTGTATGTGGGTTAGTATCTTGCTTGGGACATGCATACAATTTGGGCTCATGTTGGCACATCTACTGGAAGATGGAACACCTCAACCACCAGATCATTCAACCACCAATCAATCAATAGGCACCGCCCATCGAACGCTGACGAGCCAATGACAATTCGAAGTATTCTGAGACACTACGCAATGAGGTGATTTTTATCCCGTTTCCCAATAAACCTTTGGTTAAGCTGTGGATGGTAGGCACAGCATCAATTTAGTGTAGATAGAAGACCAGCATGGCTGTTTACACTTGGTCTAAGGTAAGGCAGCATTGTGTATAATATAGGCCTACATGTGTGTCACTTTGCAGCAAACAAAAATCGATTTTACTTTGCTAGCTTTGCTGTGAACGTTAACACAATGCTAAATGGCACTGAGTGGACAACTTTAGTCAATGGCATAATGTTCATGTATACTGTATTACAGTAGGCATTTTATTATTTTGTTCTGCTTATATCTTTGATAGTAGGATGTTGGTCTTGGAGATTTATTTGATTTCATTCTGACCGTGAAATCATGAGACTTCTTCCTCTTATAGCCTATTGTCCCCCTTTTTGAAGAGGGGAACCACCACCCTCCTCAGTTGAGGTCAACAGTGTCACATCCTTACTGTACACAGCTTGAATGGTTCCCCGCATCCCCCACTTGAGGTGGTGGACAATTTTCCAGAAACACTTTGGTGCTGACCGGAGGTCTTTCACCATGGCTTCTTCCAACTTCTCCCATACCGCTTCGTTGCATCTGGTACAGCAGCTGCTGTAGCCCTTCGGGCCAGTCGGTACCTTGCAACCGCCTACGGAGACTTCCAGGACTACATATCCAGAAAGGCCTCCATCTTCAGTCGGACAGCTTCCCTGACCACCGGTGTCCACCTCAATGTTTGAGGGTTACCACCCCTTGAGGCACCTATGACCTTGAGACCACAGCTCTCCACTGCAGCTTCAGAAATGGAAGCTTTCAACACTGCGTCAACACAACGTCCACAGGGATGTCAGAGAAGCTCCGCCGGAGGTGTGAGTTGAAGATCTCACAGACAGGGGCCTCCTCCAGACGTTCCCAGTTCACGCACTACCCGTTTGGGCTTACAAGGTCTGTTCAGAGCCTTCCCCCACCCCTTGACCCAACTTCTCTTCACCTGAGTGTCCAAAACATGTGGCCTCAGGTCAGATGATACAATCACAAAATCGATCATTGACCTTCGGCCTAAGGTGCTCTGGTACCACGTACACTTATAAGCATCCTTATGTTCGAACATGGTGTTTGTTATAAACAGTCCATGACTAGCACAGAAGTCTAACAACAAACACCCGCTCGGTGATGGAGACACCTCTCCAGGTGTCTCCATCATTGCCCATGTGCGCGTTGAATTCTCCCAGTAGAACTATCGAGTCCCCTACTGGAGCCCCATACAGGACTCCATTCAGGGTCTCCAAGAAGGCTGAATACTCCGAACTGCTGTTTGGTGCATATGCACAGACATCAGTCAGAGTTTCCCTCCCCCACCACCCATAGACGCAGGGAGGCAACCCTCTCATCTACCGGGGTGAACTCCAACGTACCGGCGCTCAGCCGGGGACTTGTGAGTAACCCCACACCAGCATGGCGCCTCACACTCTGGCCAACTCCAATGTAGAATAAAGTCCATCCCCTATCCAGAAGTACAGTTCCAGAACCAAGACTGTGCATGGAGGAAAGCCCAACTATATCTAAATGGTAGCGTGCCACCTCCTGCACAAGTTCTGGCTCCTTCACCTACAGCGAGGTGTGCCCCAGAGCCAGCTTCTGCTGCCCAGGTCTGGTCCGTAAAGGCCCCTGACTTTCACCGCCACCCATGTGACAGCACACCCAACACCCACGGTTCCTCCCACGAGTGGTGGGCCCATAGAATGGAGAGGGAGGTGCCACGTTGCTTTTTCGGGCTGTGTCTGACTGGGGCTACTCCGTAGCAAACCCAGCCACCAGGCGCTCGCCGACGAGCCCTCCCTCTGGGCCTGGCTCCAGACGGGGGCCCCGGGCTTCCTCCGGGCAGGGTAACTCCTTCTCTTTTTAAGTTCATGGGGGTTTTCTGAACCATTCTTAGTCTGGGCCCTCCCATGAGAACACTTTGCCTTGGGAGACCCTACCAGCAGCACAAGGCTCCAGACAACACAGTCCTCAGGTTCATAGGGGCACCCAAACCTCTCCACCAAGATAAGGTTCCCAGAGAGGCATACAAATTAACCAAAATGCAGGAAATGAAGTGTTTCATCCTAAACATTTTCAGGGAGAGGACCCCCACTTTATGTGTGCACCTTTCCCCCTCCCCAAAATAAAATCTGTAAGGTGGGTTCCCCCGTGAGATGGAGGGTAACACTGAACATAGCCAAACTTCTGCCTGAATTCAAAATTCAGACAGCATCTGAAAAACAATGTAAGAAAGCAAGCGGAAACAATCAAACAGTCCTGGTGAGAGCATAATTAGATTACACTTTATGAAGGGCAATACAGTATTATGTACATATGAATGTCATTGGGAAGCACCTCAACAGTGACATAATACTGACGCTGGCATTGTCTGTCGTCTGCAATGCTAATCTGCAGAAAACCACATTGTTTGGGGAATGGCTGTGTGAAGGCAAGCCATAATCCCCTATGGACACCCCTGGTGAATATTGGTTGGGATGGTAACGACATGTGTTGCTATGGCAACAGAACACCCAACATGTGCATGTGGTACGGGGGGGGAAAAAAACTACAATTCAAAGCGAAAGAGTGCCAGGAATGTGATGTGAAGGAATTTGTATTTTATAAAAATTGATCTGCTCTATCAGACTTAGCCTCCCAATTATTTCAACTACAGAATGAGTATAATGAATATACGGTTATCTTTTGCCACTTTAACACAGATGGTGTCTGTCAACATTTTTCCCATGGGGCACTTTACTGGCAATTATGTGCCGACTAAAAGATGGAATCCACAATAGGGGGTGGGGATTGCCTGCTTGGTCGATTCTTCGTAATGGTAATGTCAGTTGGACCATGGACCATCAGGGAACACCCAAAACCAGCAATGAACCAATCAGAGCACAGGTCAACTCCAATGTGGAGGGAGACGTGTCGTTTCTTCCTGCAGGACTGGCTAAACAGCTTGTTAGCAGGTTGGGTGATTTGCCATGACATTTTGGACCAAAGCAATGGGATTACTAATATTATGCAATGAGATTATGTTGTGAGAAAAAATACCAATAATTGCCTTTTTAATTAAATAAACAAACACTGCAAGATCATACTCAATACTGCTGGCTTTGTTGCCATTAATTACATTCATGGAGCAGTTGTTTTTAAGTATACTTACATGGAACACACACACACACACACACACACACACAAAACGTTATTAGCCCTGGTGAACTTGCTGGCTAATATCTGATTGTTAATTTTTGTTCTAGAAAGCACACATCCATTTGTCAAGTTATGTCCGTTTTAAAAGATGTGATGAGTGATGATGGCATGCTGATGACAGCTTGGGTCCTATTTTTAGAGCTAGGAGCTTAAATGTTTTCTACATTTGAGACACTGCCATACCAGATTGCATAACAGCAGCAGCATAATGAAAAAATAGCCCTACACTGCCATACATTGGCATACTGTATCTGCCAACGGATGTATTCTGTGATGGCAAGAGGTAGAACTTTGTTTCAGTAATGAACAAATAAAGACCATCCAACAGAAAACAAATAAAGTGTTATTTACATGTGAATCAGAAAGACACAGTGAAGGAACTCTAAAGAGTCCATGACAAAGTCAACACACACGCTCGGGGGATCCTAAACAGGTAACTAACAGGTAAGATCACATTTATCAACAAAACGAGTAATGCAAAACTGTCCATTTTATGGTGCTAAGTAATAAAGCCCTAAAGCACTTATGTAGCTTTTTTTGCTTGGTCAGCTTTTATTACTACAGCCATATAAAAAACAAGTTTATGACTGCCTGTTGCTACAGCGTTACAACATATCTCAGTAACCACAGCAACAACAGAGCAATTCACTGAAGAGAGTTGGTCTAAAAGCATGTTTGCCTTCTGTGTGTGTGTGTGTGTGCGTGTGTGTGTGTATGTGTGTGCGTGCGTGCGTGCGCGTGTGTGTGTCTCACTTGCACACACACGCGCACAATTGGAGAGAATACACTGCAGATATGAAGATATGGCTGTGAGCATTGTGACCGCTGTGGAGCTGTTCTTATAAAGGAATTTTCTGTTTCCACGGGAACGAGCCAAACTCCCATTGGCTTCCCAGCCCATCAGTTTAATGGTATCCCCCTGGATGCATTGGTAGCGTGCGATTCATGTTGTGATGCTGCTGCTTTGTGTTTATGTGTCTATCCCGTTGAGTGTGTGTGTGTGTGTACGCTGTTACAGTATGTGAGTGGCATCTGAATGGATTCAGATGGTCATCCAGCTACTATACCTGGCGCACACAAACACACACACACACAAGCACATACGCACAAGTACATCCAAAACTAGCATTGATATGATCTTAACATCTGTTAACCTCTGAAATTTTGATTCCCAAATGACAGCCATGTGGATGTTGAGCAATGTATACATGCGCAAATATTTGTAACATTTCAGTAAGTAAATGTGTGTCAAGTTCTGTTTTTAGTGTTTTGGTGTATATAACTGTCTAGAACTCTAATGTCATTAAGACCAGCTCTGTTATATACAGTATACAGTATGTATTGTATGTGTGTGCGTGTGTGTGTGTGTGTGTGCGCGCACGCTTGTGTTTGTTTGTGCATGCATGTGTGTGTGTGTGTGTGTGTGTGTGTGTGTGGGATGCATCAGCATGTGATTTGGCCAAAGTTAGCAGAGTCAGAAATGGTTAACAGAAATGAATGACTGAATTAATTGAATACAACTAAAGTATGTGTTTAATGCTGCCACTTGTGTATTAAACATGTTTTTTCATAAGCTATACAGTATAGTATCAACCAGTTAAATGTCTTTTCCCATATCTGGTTATCATTGTTTGGCATTTGGGATGATGCTAGAAAGCAAGTCAACTTATAACGTGTGTCACCATTTGAGAATTGCAAAGGTGACAGCAGAAATGTAAGGCTTTGTACAGAACATCTGACATAGATGACTTAGATTTGAGAATAAAAACTGTGGAATAACTTTAAAAAGGCCCCCTGGAGAATTGTATTTAATTTCCTCCAACTGATTGTAGCTGGCAAAACACGCTAGCCAAATATCTGCTTTGGGCCAGGAAATGGAAGTGTTGCCTGGTAACAGAATTACTGAATATTGTAACTGGTGGCTTTATGAACTTGTGGACCCGACGATGACTTCAACGCAATAGCATGCACACAAACGCACGCACGCACACACACACACACACACACGGCACACACGTACACACGCAGACATATTTGTGCCTGTGGCCATGCCATGCAATTAAGTCTTATTTCAGCATTAACGCCTGACTACTGGAGGCAAGCATTTACATAATATTATCTGACACTTCACTGTAATCAGTCAAAACATATACATAGTCTTTTCCATAGATCTGGCAGACATGCCACTTAAAGCTAGGACACAAACATCAACACCATTCATACACAGACTCTAGGGGAGAGGGGGATATTTGTCTGTGCAGACGCTGAGTGCACTCTCATTATTCAAAGAATTGCTAATGGATGTAAGAGAAAGAGAGAGAGAGATGGGTAAAGATGGAAAAAATCAACAAAACCATAGCAAGAAAACTTGTAGGGAGTGAGAGAGACACAGAGAATGGTGGAGAGAGAGAGAGAGTGTGTGTGTGTGCGGGCGGGCGCAGGTGCACTGTTCTATGCTGGAGGTACTCACTCTGAACGGTAGCTGTCCTCGTGCAGTTGTAGAGGATGGCCAGCTCGCCAAACACTTTACCAGGCCCCATGGTGCACAGCTTCGTCGACTCCTTTGTCACTTCCACCTTTCCATCTGGAAAAAGTGAAAGAATGCAATGGTGGAACACAAAAGAGACTCATCGTTACTGGTATAGTTGGGATTAGCATTATCTTGTGTGAAATGACTGCTCTAGCAATAGGTTTATTCTATTCTCAAAAACACATCAGGGATTCACCTTTTGCTCACGTAAGCTTGATATCTATACTCTCTTTGAGGCATTCAACACAAAGTTTCACACATCTGTCCATAAACATTCACTGCTCACTTTGTTCCTGTGGTAAATCCCTCCGTAGAACAAAATACATTTGTTCTCATCATGGACAATTTTCCCCAGGCACACAGGAGGAGGGTGAACGACAGTTGGCAAATGGTCACATCATGTGTGTGTGTGTGTGTGTGTGGGTGTGCGTGTGTGTGTGTGTGCGTGCATGTGCTAAAACGCCTGCATGTTTGGGCTTATGCATGGGACTGGCATTATGCTATAATGGTTTAAATGGAAATATACTGTAAGCAATCAGGGCTTTTGCATTAAAGAGCTGTCTGTTTTCATTACGCCTAGTGGTCTAGTGGTAAAATAGGAGAGAGAGATTAAAGAGTACAAGCAGAACAAATGGAAATGCGGACACAATGAATAAATAAGAAAACAGCACAATGATAGGATAGGCAAGGACATACCTAAGGGGAAAAATAAGTAGGCCTACATTAGGCCTAGTATACGAATAATAGGCTGCTGGAAATTCACCCGATTCAAACAGTTTCATCCACTTGCCAAATCCATTATAGATTGGCATTTATTCTGCTAGAGAAAATGACATGACTTAACAAAAATAAATCTTATTTTCAATCCATTAATAGATGCGTTCTAATGTATCTGCTGATACTGCAGTAGGCTATAAACCCGTTTAAATAAAAAATAAAAAAGTGATTTCCGTATTGTATTACAGAATCGATCAAAATTCCTTGCCTTTCATAGTGTCCTCACCAATGAGCCAATCAAACACATGAATTGGCTTGATGGCATCTGTTGGGCTTACTGTATGCCTACAGGTACCCTTCATCGGAAGACAAGAACTATTCAGAATGATCTTATTGTGTGGACACTCAATACAGACAGAAATGGCTTCGCCACTAATAGTTAATGTAATGTATTCATACTGTGTGTAAATGTAATAAAATGAAGGGCGATGGCCATTGGAGCTGTTGTATTCAATGCTTTGTTGGAAGACAGAGGAATGGGAAGTAGGATTATACTTTTCACACACACACACACACACACATCAAAACTCCATCATCCAACTAAAATATGAACACCAGTTCATGGGCGTGTGTGCGTGCATGTGTGTGTGTGTGTGTGTCTCCTTGGAGATATATACCAAAGATCAGAGCACAAGAGAGGAGAGAGAAGAGCAGGTGGCATTTAACAAACTCCTCCCTCTCTCTCTCTCTCTCTCTCTCTCTCTCTCTCTCTCTCTATTCTCCTACACTCCCCCGGCTGTCACTCTGTCTTTCTCATTTCACACACACACACACACACGTTAGCCAGAGAGTCAATGCACAGGCAGGGTGTATGTCTGTCGAGGTTGGCACAAGGGTAGCTTCAATTCATCTATTCACCCGCATTTGGTAAACAAGCAAAGCACACGCAACCAACGTCTTGTCTGTGGCGACGTCAGATGTGGAAAACATTTATAAAGAAGAGGGAGTCTGCCTGAAAAGACATTCCCTTGCTCCTCTCTCAGCCCGTCCTCCCTCTGTCCATGTCTCTCTCTCTCTCTCTTCCTCTTTCCATGTCTCTCTCTCTCTCCCTGTCAAGCTGTCTGGGTTTGAGACTATAATAGCAGGACCAGCTCCACTTTTGCACAAAAAGCAGATAGAG
>JAODUH010004569.1:0-10627 GCA_027564835.1 Typhlichthys subterraneus | reverse complement strand
CTTGTACCCGTGATCTTGTTCTTTCGGTCATGACCCACCCTTCATGACCATAGGTGAGGGTAGGAACAAAAATTTCCGGGTAGATCGAGAGCTTTGCCTTCCGGCTCAGCTCTTTTCGTCACCACGGTGCGGTAAAGCGATTACAATGCCGCTCCTGCTGCTACGATTCTCCGGCCAATCTCTCGAGGAGCTCAGATGACATCACACACAGAGAGTGTGATGTCATTCTCAGGACACAGTTACTCCACTATTATCTTTACATATAAAATAGCTTTTTGTTAGATTAATGTTTAAAATACTTATTAACAAGTCCTGCTTTCCAGGTGACGTAACAGGTGAGTTGCTGCTGGACGTGGGTTCGGGGCCCACTCTGTACCAGGTGCTGAGCGGTTGTGAGGTGTTCAAGAAGGTTCTCCTCACAGATTACCTGGAGGTGAACCGTCAGGAGCTGCGGCGCTGGCTCCAGGAGCAGGGGGACAGTAGTTTGGACTGGACCCCCTATCTGCAGTACGTCTGCAAGCTGGAGGGACGACGGTAAGCTGCCATGTTGTTTTGAGAACCTCAACGCGTCCGCCATCTTGACAGGGACACCGTGACCCTCTTCTTTGTAGAGGTCAACTGAGCAGTTGTTCAAGCCAAATAGCTTACAGGCTACATTATGTTAAATAAGCCCTATACAATACAAACATTGGCTCAGGGGGATACTGCTTATGTGACATTGTATTAGCAAATAGTGGTTATTTACTGTAATTCAGGGTAAATAATGAAACAATAACAGGCCACGTCTCTAATATTTGACCCCCGTCAGGCCCACGGCGTGGAATGAGAAAGCTGCCCGGCTGCGTCTGGTGGTCGCCGACGTCCTCCCCATCGACGTGCACTGCTCACAGCCTCTGGGGCCTGACGCCTTGCCTCCGGAGGGTGCCGACTGCCTGGTGTCCTGCTTCTGCCTGGAGAGCGTCAGCCCCAACATGGCCACCTTTACCCGAGCCCTGGGACACATCCGGAGCCTGCTGCGCCCCGGCGGCCACCTGCTTCTCATCGGAGCCCTGGGAGAGAGCTACTACTTCGGTGGACCCGGCGTAAGAATCCCCGTGGTGTCCCTGGACGAGGCCCAGGTGTGCGCCAGTCTGAAGGAGAGCGGCTACGTTCTGATCAGGCTGGAGGTGTACACGCTGCCCCAGGACATGAGGGTGGGGGTGGACGACGTCAGCGGGGTGTTCTTCGTCAAAGCAAAGGCAGAGTAGGTAAAACTGAGGGTCCCAGTAAAATGAGCATTATGGGCCGGTAATTTCATGTTAATATTAAATGGTTACAGCAAAAAGAAGGCAGCTGCAGTAAAATATAAATAAATAAAGGGCTCAAACTACAAATACGCTACGTATTAAAACTATATAAATAATTGTGATTGTTAAAATAAAATAAATGCATTATTTAGTTAGTATTTCTAATAGTCTGTGTTTTTCTTTAGGGAGGAAGTGGGGGTGGGCACGATGGGTGTCATTAAAGATAAATCAGTTAATTTTACTTACAGTAGCAGAATGAGAATGAGAGTTGTTTCAGAGATGTTATTTCCAGTGCTTTTGCATGCATGTTTTAAAATGCAAATAAATAAACAGTGCCTTGACAAAGATTGTATAATATGAAATCCATTGACTTCAGAAAACCATCACCTACATCAGTATTTCAGGCAAGATAAAACAAAACAACAATGAATCAACTCTCAAGTTTGTGACATTTGTACATTGCCCACATGAGACAAGTAATCCGGTGTGGTGGTAATCGTGTGCTGTGTTTTTATCCAGTCAGTGTGTGCCTGTCTGACGTTCCCACCTTGTTTTATAGATCAGTGGTTCCCACAACATTGCCCTAGGTTTGTAAACTATGTATTGTCATTACATGCAGATAACACTAGGTGGCACTAAAGTACGATCTTGTTTAGCATGTGACAGTCTAAACTATAAAAATACACTACAAACAGAGATGCACACTTTCTATATTTGATACAATTCATTTATTATCAATTACACCAAGTTGATGAATGTAAAAAATATTTCTGTTTACATATCATTTTACTGATGACACACCCATGCAATACTGTATGTAATATATACCAAAATACACACAGATCATGCTGTGTGCAATAGTTTTCACATTCTTAAATCAACAACTTACAAAAGTATGCCATATTTAAGAAAATACAGCGAGAAAATAACGCTTTGCTATAGTTGGTAGCTGTTCTAATAGTCAAAAAAGGAATCATTTGGTCTGGTCTGGGCTAATCTGAAATTAATTATTTATATTATAATGGACTGTATTTCCTTCACCTTGCTAGCAAAGAATGGGAAGTGTTAAAGCTGTGAGCCTTGTGCTTTACTGCACACTGCATGATAGAGGAAACCTGCTCATGAAACAGGTCTTCCAGCCCTGAAGTCTACGGCAACATTGACTATAGGTTCCAGTGCCTCAGTCGCTCCACTGCAAGCTGCATTAGTTCTCAGCATTTCATCCCATCGTCCACCTTGCAATGGCCTTGGCAGTCAGACACACAGGGGTGGATTGGAATTTAGCAGTGGAGCTTGGCTGCCCTGAGGCTGGATGCTTGTCATACTATTACGTCCTGACCTTTCAGGCTAAACCTTCACTCCTCGCCTGCTCATTAACTTCTCGACCTTCTAGACCTGTCCACCTGCTGCTCTCTTATCTCTGGCCTGCGCAGTCACATTACTTATTAGTGTAGCAGCATGCGCGCGCGCGCACACACACACACACACACACACACACACACACAGAGTGCACTCGCACACATAAACAGGCAGGCAGATCAAAAATAAAGAAGAGAGACACAATCTCTATCCCATACACACACATGCTTTCATATACAACTCCCGTTCATTTGACGCTCGCCAGGCGTTCACTAATTCGCCACTGCATTCTGGCATTCCCCCTTCCCTTCGTCTATGGCCTCCTCCTGGTGGAATGATGATGTGTTGACGCTGGGACCAGGCAGGAGGGTGCACTGGGGCTTCACAGCTCTGCATTCCTCTGCTAGAGATAGAAGGATTCACTGTCATTCATTCCAGCCCACACACAGGCTGAGTACCACAGCCTTGAATTTGCATATTGAGCTAAACTCCATGCTAGGTTCCTGATTGGCCACAGCCTATGTATGCTCTATCACGATCTTGACCATTTCAGGAGACGCTAGCAAAAGCTTTCCGCACTGAGAGAGCTGAGCGTGACTTCGGGGAACGGGGCAGGTTTGACTGAGAGCTAGACATACTGATGTGATGTACAGTATGTGTACATCACCTGTGACGGTGGCCCTCTGCAACCTCTCGTCCACCACCCCTTCATCCTCGTCTCCAGAGGAGACATCTTCTTTGTCCACTGAGCCACATGATCCCATGGCCTGGGCCATCTTCTGGACAGCTGAGAGAGAGAGAGAGAGAGAGAGAGAGAGAGAGAGAGAGAGAGAGAGAGAGAGAGAGAGAAAGAGTTTTTTGTACATGGGCAATAGTTACATGATTATATACAGTATGCACATGTAAACTTACAAATAGTCTTTTGAATACTCACTTGGGTTAATAGTATTTATCTGGTTCAGAGTTTACATGATTGTGTGTGTGTGTGTGTGTGTGTGTGTGTGTGTGTGTGTGTGCGTGTGTGTGTACACAAGTGTTGACACCATGTTGCAGCTGTGAGCCCATCCTATAATCTAGGATGATCCAGAACAAACCAACAACAGTCTTTGCCCCTAATGTCAACACACACACGCACACACACACACACGAGTAACATACCACTCAACACAGATTTTTGGGTTACGCATTACCAGCCACAGATTTACATCCCAAAATCTTTCATTTCCTTTCACTCACATCATTTGTCATTGTTTTCCTGACATGATTGAAAAGACCTACCCACCCACACACACACACACACACAGATATGTACAGTGCACTACCTTTGAGTGACGGCGGCTGGTAGACCGGCGTGTTAGCCAGTTTGGCTTTTAAGGCTCCGTTCTCCCCTAGAACCCACTGCAAAGAACACAGTAACAAGTACAAAACACAAACAAGTCTTCAACAAAAACAAACTTGGCATTTCAAACCAAAGCAACACTTGTTTTGCAAATGGTTACTCTGGATACAAACTAAGGCTGGCAAAACCAAGAGCATCTATATCTTCCCGTTGGTGTCGGAGCAGAAGCGCTGAGCACAAACCTGCGGCGGTGTACCGTCATCCTCAGGCGATGCTGCGTCTGTCAGTCGAAACAGGGTCGCTGGCGTCGGCCTCCGTCGTCGAATCTTTCCCACGGTTCAATGAGGGACAGAGAGGAGAGCAGGCAGGAGAGTCAGAGGGTGCGTGAGACACTGTAACCTGTATTGTATGTGCGGGGAGGTGCATCACATGGGCACACGCAGGGCTTTTCACTGTGAATGGCCAACAAGGACGTCATAGCGCTGGATGTGGATTTTACTAGTCGAAATGAACAGCAGCAGTAGTTCAGTAACTCTTGGTCTCTTGGTAATCCTTCACAGTTAATGTTACACTTATGTTTTACATAGTATTATCCAACATATCGTTTAGCGCTGTGCAATACCATTGTGGAAACATTGGTACAGGTGTCTCTATGTCGAACACTGATCTGATGGTGTTACCACCATAATTATTGTTTTATAATGTATTATACAATTATAATGTATTTATTCTTACTGTATTGTATTTTTTTATTTTATTTGATTGATTACAGAACCATGACAAATCCTTACAAAAAGGCATCATGTCACAGCAGGCAAAGATTTTATGTTTGTCTTGCATTGGATTGCGACTTCCTGCTTTACAGTTCAACCCTGAGATGCCTAGAATATATTTTTTATATATATGGTTGAACTGTATTTAATTTTCTCCTCATTACTTGATGCTAACCATTTTGCTTCATCAACATATCTCATCTCACCTCTGACCCACTAAAATCCTCTTAGAGAAGTCTTACAACACCGAACAATGGCATGCTTGGAATTTTTGATTGGTCCTGGGAATGTGTTATTATCCACTCAGTGTATTATTTTGTGGATTAAAGTACTACATTTTAAGTCAGTACTAATTGATAGGCTGTAGAGGGTGAGGAGTATATTGTATCTTAATTTAAGTGTTTTTTCTCCAATGTACTGTTTTACAGCATTGCAGTATTGGTCCAGTTTATATTATTCCACTCCCCTATGGCCCTTCTAGGGAAATAAAATCACCACATATGTATGTCATGATTATATGTCTTTCAGACTCAGAGTATTAAATAAGGCTACACATCACTCTTAACTCTACTGAAATCCACCTTTATTTAGATTAACAGTTTTCCTTGCTTGACCTTCATACCATCATTTAATTAGTAGATGTTTTGCTCAAGCTGTCATCACTTTATTGCTTTTACTCGCATGTATTACTCACCCCCTCCTAACAATAATCCTCTGTGACCTTTAACAGGAAATGCAGATGGAACAGGCTGTCCTATATTATTACGTTATGAATTTGAATGTTGTCATAGTTTGAAGATGCCATTAAACTCATTAAAGTCTTTCTATGTTTCATGTAGCAAAAGTTTAATAAGCAAATGATTCAGATATTTAAGGTTCTTCACCCAAAGACAAGAAAATATCTACTGCCCTTCATGTTTACATTTCTGTGTAGGCCTATATACAGTATATTGATGTCTCCAATGTTCTCATTAGCATCAACACAATACTTGACTAATGGCTGGGTAATAGGTATTGTTAAGAAAGGCTGGAGTCACACATTGCACATTACACCAGATCAAGCCTATATGATTGAATGTACAGTAGTGAACTGGTAACCTGATTTTAGTGCTGAAAATAGGTCATAGCCCACTTGCTGAGAGAAAATCCTAATCAGAATTCCAATTTGTCCTCGTTTACTTTTTGTGAAAGACAATAAGAGAAATTAGATTTGATTGGGTTACGCAACTGATGTTTGAACTCGGTTTTATTGAATGGTTAGGGAGATATTCTCATTTTAACATATGCTTTGTTTATCCCTAAAAAAGCAGACTCCATGTTTCCAACTAATCCATTTTAGAGCATATTTTGAGAAGTGAGAGAATGATTACAGTTATGATGACAATGATTACAGTAATAATGACATGTAAAATAATGTGATGAGACTAGTGGAGCTTTGTGCAAGGCTTTTGTGAAAGGCAATCATGAAGGTTGGTAGCATTCGAAAACCTTGGTTTATTCCCCAAAATGAGAATCATCACAAAAAAAAGAGTATCATCAACACTGTATGTAACACAGCATTGATCAACACTGACCTCATGGGTTCATGTAAATACATCCAAACAGTTACATAGTTGAGTCTCATTAAATGTGATTCACATACCAAGAACCTAATTCCTCCCTTCTAAAATGTATCTAAAAACATGTTTTTACACAGTTTTTTTTCTAATGATTCTTAATAGGCATATTTAAAAGGATATTTTAATAAGCAGTTACAGCATGGAGATACAGTACTTTCTGAATATTTACAGATAAAGACTGCAATGCATTTAACACCATTCTCCATTCTCAGATTAGTCAGACATTTATTTTGAGATGTACCAGGAATGGCAAAGAGTGTAGGTTTGAAATGTGTTGGTGGTTTTCACACAGTACTATATAGTTATTTTTTACAATAATAGATCATAATGTGCCTTGTAAGATATTTGGAAAATTTTCATAATGTAGAGAATTTGAAATGGAATTATTAACCCTTCCCTGACAACTGTACTTTGCCAGCTGTCTGCTGGTCCCATGATTAAAATGCAAAGGCGATTCTTCTACTGTGTAAACATACTGTGATGATACTCCAATTATGAGAATAACACAGGGTTAGTTGACACAGGTCATGTCACTTTTTGGATGCGGTGTGGCAAATGTTGGTTCGTGGCATTATTCATCTTTACAACAGCTCAGCCCATAATCTCTTGATTTGAATCACTCCTTGTATACTTGTCTCCTGTTTTTTTCATTTTATTCCTTTCCTCATAAGCCCTGTGTAATTTTTTCTAACCCCATCATAATATGGACAACTCTTTTTTTTGTCCTTTCCTAATGAAAAGTACATCTCAATCTGTCTCTAATACCTCTTTCCCTGACTATATATTTTTATCTTTCTGTCTCTCGCTCTCCCTCTCTTTCTCTTTCCAACCATGCCAGTGGATGCTATTTCGATGCTAAAACATGTTCCGTATACATTAGATTTCAGGTGGGTGGTCTCATTGAAATTCCCACCACGTCACTTTTGGTCCATATAAGCAGGAGCAACGTTCTTACTTCACATTCATGTGATAATGACCCTCTTATGGAGCTTTTCCACTACGTGGTACCAGCTCAACTCGACTCGCCTTATTGGCTTTTCCACTGGCCAAAAGTTGGAATAGTACCTGGTACCAGGTACTTTTTCTAGTACCTGCTTTGTCAAGGTTCCAAGCGAGCTGAGGCGATACCAAATTGTGAGACTGTGGCATTCCTGGCCTGGATGTGGGTGGAGCTTAATTAGCCTTGATTAGTCTCACCTGGCCAGGGCATTATAAGAGTGCTTCAGCACACTATTCACTCTCTGACCCTCCTGGCACCACACATGGCATTTGTTGTTTGGTTTTGTTTAGTTGGCATGCAACACTCACCATACATATTCAGTACAGACATTCACACCTCATTGTACGTTTCTGTTAATCTATGTTAGTTTGGAGATTTGAGTTATGTTTAGTTTATGGCCTTTGAGCCAGGCTGTAACACAACAATGCAGACTACTGATTAGATGAAATAGTCACTTCGTCATTGCTCAACATGAACATACATACAAAGCTGCAACTTTTGATTTACCTTTTATTAAATGGCAAAAAGCAATAGATTGTTCTAAGTTGTGGACGGCATAATCAGTGGTATCCAGTGAGAGCTGGACAGGGTAATTCACGTAAAATGAAGGTTGAGCAAGATGTCTATGAGCTGTTGGCTGCACACGGCTACCTGAGGACATTCCAAATAGGGACATGCTTCAAAATACAAATGACTATTGGTTCTAGGGGTTCGAACTAGTGGTTCGAACAGCACTGTAGCTTTGGGGACCAATGTACAACAGAGTGGGTACTATCTGCAGTGGAAAAAGACCTGTGACGAGTAGAGTCGAGTAGAGCTGATACTATGAAGTGGAAAAGCTCCCTAAAGCAGTGGAAAGGCGCCATTAGTGGCTTAGTCTCCTAACTTCTCAGTCTACATTTTTCTACTGAAATATACTGGCAGATCAGAAAGCATTCAGTGTATGGACAAATGTCATATAGGCCAAAATGTACATCAAATAATCGGTCAGCTGCAGCTGATTCAGAACCTTCCTGCTCGCGTCCTTATAAGACCAGACCAGAAAGGAGACCACATCACTCCAGTTCGGAGGTCTTTACACTGGCTTCTTGTCCGGCAAAGAATTGATTTTAAAATAAGTTTGTTGGTTTATAAAGCACGTAATGGTTTAGAGCCATATACAGTATATCTTATCTCCTGATACCTTATGAACCATTCAGACCTCTCAGGTTGCCTAGGACAGGTCTGCTTTCTGTCCCCAGAGTTAAAACCTAACAACGAGAAGCTGTGTTTAGTTTTTTATGCACCACTAAGACTTTTCTTTTTACTGCTGCTTTTCCTTAAACTTACCATTGTAGATGAATATCTTACACTGTATTGTAACTTCGTGACTGTGTAAGTGTGTGTTGGAAAGAATCTGGTGATACGATACGTATCACGATACAGGGGCCACAATTCGATATATTGCGATACTGAGCAAGGTATATATTGCGATGTGACGCCGTTGCAGAAATTGACAGAAACTTGCTTAGGGACCACAGATGAAAATTATCTTTAAGTTAAATCAGTCCCTTTTACAAATAAATTTAGTAAAAATAAATAAATAAAATTCAACTTTTTAAAAAAATATATTGATATAGTATTTTGGAGAATTGATACAGAACCATATCGCAATACTCAGGTGTATTGACATTTTCTTACATTTTTTATTGTTCTGTCTTATCCTGAACATTGTTTTTAAATGTTCCTTTTCAATATGTTGTTTTATGTTTAAGTGAGGCACTTTGAATTGCCTTGGATGCCTTCGGATGCCAAACTTTGCATAAGTGGCATGTCTCAATGCCTGTGTGAACAAATCACACCTTTGTGTTGCGAATAGATTGCTGTGTTTGTCGTAAAGTCACCCTTTGCTCTCTATTTTCTTAGCCGGGCTGAAGTGCCTTTGAGCATGAAGTGCTTCCAGCTCCATGGCGACCAACAGGAGAAAAATGTGGCAGTACAACGAAGCCCCTAAGCTCCGAGGATGAGTTCCATAAAAGTACATTTGAGCATGGCCCTAAACACCTCCAATCGAATGCCTAGGAAACACCGAGCAGTTTTTTCCAGGAAAAGTGGGGAATTTCCTAATCAACAGATGTGTGAGAAACTTTTCAGACTAAATCTGAGCTCTCAACTGTGATTAGCTCCAATCATTTTTCCATTTTATTCAATCTATTAGCTATGCACCATAACTAAAACTGAAAGAGAGAAACATCCTGTCATGGCACCTGGTCAGTCTTCAGTGGGGCTGTCAGGGTCATGTTCACAAGGCCATGTAGGCTACTGTAATGTCCACACAGTCTTGTGATACGTGTCAGGAGATGAGCAACTGTAACTGTCATTTTCCACCTTTCATGATGCGCCATACAAAGGAGCTTATATTATACTTATTATGGGGATTTTAAATGGCTACTTCAGCAGTTTTGTCTTATTCATTTGAAATAAACAACATTGTTAAATTGTTCATTATATTGTCCCTTTTTATATCCTAATAAATACACACACAAGGTTAATCTGCTGACAGCTCACTCTTAATGCGATGCTGCCCATGACCGGAAGTTTGGTAAGAATAATGCACACATGCACATCCCTGGAAAGGCTATATAGTACCAGTATTATACCTAACTGACACCGATGCTTCACACAGGGCCATGCTGATCTTATTTTCCCACAGTTAAATAATTACTACAGCCTACAGAACTATTGATGATGCATGATAGTTGGCTCAAGATAGTTGGCCGGGGGAAACTAATCAAATAGCCTTTTCTACAAACTTGTAAAGTTTGCTATCCTGAAATGTATTTGCATACAACATGACTACCCTATGATACATAACTTTAGGTTTACTGTTACAATTCAATAACACAGGCATCAACATAAGCACATTTGATGAGCTCAACAGAGCCTATGCCTACAACGGCATAGTTTACGTTATACAGTACAACTACAAGAAGTGCCAACATCGGCAGCACACACAACCTCACCATCTCCACCTGTCGCGGATCCAGCTGGGTTGGCATGGCGGACGGCACCGAAAACTGGATCCTTCTCCTTTCCGGGGCAGTCTTCCCCTCTAACACCTCCGTGTCGGGTAGAAGCTGGTCCATTGCTGCTGCAGGCAGCCAAACTAACAGATGGACGGCTGGCCGGCTATAATGTAAGCTGTTCGCTAACGTCAAATCAGTCTTAAAAATGTGTTACGGTTAGTTCCTTCTGAGAGTCTTCTGAGTGTC
>JAODUH010004568.1:0-10627 GCA_027564835.1 Typhlichthys subterraneus | reverse complement strand
AGAGTGGGGGAGAGAGAGGGAGAGAGGGGGGGAGAGAGAGAGGGAGAGAGGGGGAGAGAGAGAGAGAGAGAGAGAGGGGGAGAGGGAGAGAGGGGGGGAGAGAGGGAGAGAGAGGGGGAGAGAGAGGGAGAGAGGGGGGGAGAGAGAGAGAGGGAGAGAGAGAGCGAGAGAGAGGTAACAAACAAATAGACCAAAAAAGAATAAATTAGGGGGGGTCGTAAAAAAACTTCATAGTAATTTACACTAATTCAAAATGAGTAGTGCTGGATAGTGATTTGTTGTGTAAAACGTCTAAGTGGATGCTGATTTGTGACCAGGATCTCTAAAAGAACTAGAAGAGCTGTGTTTCAGAACAGAAACCGTGAGCCGAGTCTGATGCCTGAGGGCGCCGTAACACAAGCGAGGAGTGTTACAGCTATCTGGTGCAGTGTGAGAGTTCAACAGCTCCTTATTATGCATTTAGTGCTGACGTCACACACATATGCGTCTCGTTAAGACCCATATATATATATATACATAAATAATCACTTATCACTTATTATTTCACCTGCTGTGTCCTAGATTATCATTTGTCCTGTCCTTTTTTACCAGTTTAAACATCTTCACAGCGGGAATACAACCCATAAAATGCACTTCTTCCGTTTGGTCAGTTTTTCCTGAACCTGTTAACTGACATACAGAATGAATTCCCGTCATTCCAAATTTATTCCCGAGGACTCTTAAGTAAAAACAAACTCCTTCAGAAGCTCTGCTCCCAACACAATGAAACACATCGTAAAGCCAAGCGGCATTGCTGTTGTGAGCGGTGTTCGCCACTTTGTTTATGTTACTGTTTACGGAGCCAGGCCTGTGTAGAAGTACCGGATTATTTTATCAATGCAAAGAGAATGGTAAATAATGCAAGGAGATATTTGGTGAATTTGACAAAAAGTAATAGTTTACATTTAACTTAACAATAGCTGACTATACCTTTAATATTGACGACATCAATTTTGAAAGAACACATGGAATTATGTACTGTAGGTAAAAAAAAATCTGAATGTTTTATATTTTAGATTCTTCAAATGATCTAAATATAGTACTGTAAAAACACAATTTGCTTTGATGACAGCTTTGCACACTCTTGGCATTCTCTCAATCGATTGACGCAGAAGTGTGTCCAAACATTTGACTAGTACTGTACACACACACACACACACACACACACACACGCATGCATGCAAACACCCAAACATGCGTGCACACAAATGTGCACCACCACCAATAACACAAATATGGACACAAGCTTTGTCGCTCAAACACACATACACATGCACTCACACACACACATGCACTCACACACACACATGCACAATCAATCAGACACACAGGCATTTTGGCAGATAAATACCTAGAGACAGATGCAGTCATACACACACACACACACAAATACAAACACACTCCAGATTGCAGAGGTACAGGCACACAAACCCCCTTTCAAATTGCTTTCTGAGTAAAATGGTCACTTATGATTCATCACCATGGCCTTGAGGGTCAGGACAGGCAAAGATGAATCACATACAAATATGATCTTTCTTTGTACCTTTATAAACTAGATGAAGAATTTACTTAAAGGCAGAATGATGGCATTCTCGAGAACGCTTGCTAATTTCAAGCTCAACCATCTCCCTCCGCGATGTCGTTCCACACATCCAAATGCATTGTGAAAGTAAACGTAGTACTATGGCTTTGTTGTTGTGAGCGGTGTTCGCCACTTTGTTTATGTTGCCAGGGCTGTGTAGAAGTATCCGATTTATTTTATTTTATTCAACACGCACAGAGAATGGTAAGGTAGCAAAATACGAAGAGAGTATTTCGTGAATTTGACAAAAAGAGTATTATCTTACAATTAGATTGCAATAACCGACTATACCTTTAATGTTCAAATGTAAATGCAAAACCACAACAAGTAAGAGTGTGGTATTACAGTTCTTAACAGTCCACTTTTAAAAAACTGCACAACATATTTTTTAAAGGGACACTATCTGCGCTGTGCCCCGTTTGTCGATGAAAACATTCTTGACTTTACCCAGGCACTGCGGTCCCTCCCCGGTCCAGTAGGGGGTGCTGGCGTTACGGCAGATTAGCGTGCTGGAGCCTTGCAGCTGGTAGCCTGTCAGGCAGAAGAAGTAGGCCTCTCCCCCAGAGTGGAGACTGCTCACCGACACGTCCCCAAAGGCAGGCCTCCGGGGGAACGTACAGCTCAACACAAAGGCTGGGGGGGGGACAGAGAGAGAGAGAGAGAGAGATAGAGAGAGAGAGCACGTTGGTGAATTATTTCTACTCCTAGATCTGAACACAATAAAATAAATAAATAAATCCATACATAAATAAATAAACTAAATTTAACATCTAGTCGTCTTTCTACAGAAGCGCTGTTTTTCACAGTCCAAGACCATCAAGGGGTGACAGATGCTTCTAAACATCCAGACCTGCGCTCCAATGCCCTCCTTTGCTAATAGAAATATTATACCCTTTTAGCCTTCACGTATGGATATTTACGGCTAAATGCAGGTTTGTATACACTAATGTAAGGATTCTCATATGGCCTGACCAAATGCCTTGCAAAGCCCAGAGGTGCCATTTAGCCAAACTGTCACTGTATATAATGAATAATTGTTAATGTACCTTGCCCTTTTGGATAACCGCTAATTAATTAAAAGGCTCATGGGCAAATAACATTTTATAACACGCAATAGCACCGTGACATTTCTTTACAGATGGCCCAAATTGGGTACCACCCAGTAGACACTGTATGTGACTATGGTTTTGTTTTAAAGCTACACACACACACAGATATTGCTCAAAGAACATCATATCGGGTATGGACACATAGCCAATATTCAGTGTCACAAGTACAGGCAAGCTCTCAAGTGCCCAGTTAACTAACAGCTTTTTTATGGCCACCGATCTATCTTCCTCCTCTCTGCTGGCATTTGGCCATATATATATTAATATATTTCTGTGAATCACTCTGATACATCTCACTGTAATTGTCCGAGTTTTATAGTTAGCCTCTGGATGGCTTGGCAGGTACGACACTATCGATTCTGTCTGCACGGGGCAGTGCTTCGCCTCAGGCACGGAAATATGTTGGGAGATTAAGAAGCCCAATAAATGTCAACCTGTGACCTCGCTTGGTTGTGACACACCGTGGGATGTTTGCCAGCCGCACAGCGGCTCCAGTGAAGGGAGATAAGAGAAGCAGCGTGGCTCTTTGTAGAGTTTCTCATTAAAGCAACATGCAAGACTTGTGCCGCAGTAACAGCTGGTATTATGGTATGTCTCCCTGAGCAAGTCATTACTATGGTCAGTTGGAGCTAGAAATACACAGGCCAGCCCAAACTTTCACAACTTCAGTGAGTTCACAAGAGACTAGCAAAGAGATAAAACGGTCGTGATGGTAGATTACAGTGTCATAACAATGTGGGAGCTCAGAGATAAATTGCCTGGCTGCTGCAGAATGGCCAGTGTATGCTATATCTTACGGCTATTTATCATGTTTGGTTTTAATGAAACGCTATTGATAAGTGCGTTTATTTTCCCCACCATGCTCAATCTGAAGGGTGTTTTCTTTCATTAAAGAGGGGATATATTGTTCCAACCTCTTATTTGGCAGGTCTCATAACAGGATAAATGATTCAGATTCAGAACACACAGCTTAGCGATATACCTAACACTCCCATGAGAAGTTATTTAGAAGTAATATTACAGAGCCATCACATGATGATGTATAGAATATTACATATGGCAATTGATTTTGATAGAGCTTTCATAATGCTTTGTGAAACAGCACCATGTGAAATAGTGCCATCTCTCTCTATTATATGATGTATACAGTAATGTGGAACAGACCAAACATGAAGTCATGTATATGAGAGAATTCGGTACTGTGGCAACAGCTTGTACTGCAGCATACAGAACACATTTCAGAACTGTCTACTTACGTCAAAACAGGAGTTAGAACCCATAACAGTTGTGTCTGTTTAAAAAATAGAGATAACTTCAAAAATATATACAATAAAGTTCACTACCAAGATCTGGACTAGTACAATACAAAAAAATATATATATATATAACTACACAATATAATACAAGACACAATTGCCTAACAATAGCTCTTCTCTCCAGATATGTCTTATTTCAAGAAATCTTACAAGCAAAGTTTCACTTGTTCCATTGGCAGATTTAATTACTTATTATGAGCAAATATGACCTTGTATTCATCATTGTTTTTACTTATTTTTGAAGAGCAATTTTTTGCAGTGTAATTCGGTTAATTTCCTCAAAATGTAATAAATGATCTTGACTTCTGGTGGGGCATCAAGCGAGCAAAGATTGGCCGTTAGATTTTGATGCACGATGAACCAATAATGGAAACGAAAATATGTGAGAAAAGATAGGAATAGATTTGAGCAAGGCGTAGCACAGCGTCAAGGATCAAACATTCACCATCCGTTGCCGATGCTCTGATTGTGCATTTGAGAAATACACTCAAACTATAGAGCGAGAGGAGAGATGAAGAAAGGGAGAGCAGGAGGAGAGGAATATAGATATCGACAGGGGCAGTGGACCCTATATATATTTATGGTGCAATAACAGCTGTCTGTATACTTACACCTGGTGGCTCACACACTGCTGCGTCCACATTGGACCTATCTGTGGTCACCTCTGTGGTGGACCCACACTATGCAGGACGCAATCATTGTGTGTATAGAAACGACAGCGCTCAGCAGTGTAATCTCAAAAAAATAATCTTCACCTGCGCTTCTGGGTGCCTAGCACCCCCACTGGCAGTGGGGGTAGAGAGAGAGAGAGCGACAGCGCGGGAGAATAGCAGAGAAAGATGAAGAAAGCCGAGAGAGACGGAATAAGACCTTTGTGCTCAGGAGGAGAATCTACAACCATACAAATGACACGAACACGCATCGCATGCAACACGGAGCAGATGAGCGGTGCAAATGGCCAGAAGACAAGCCGTCTAATCTGCACCGTGATGGAAGTGTGCTGTACTCACAGTTTATCCTCGCTCGCTCTGATTCAATGAGCCAACAAGGGGCTCCGAGGCACCCCCGCGCTCCCCTGAAATCCATTTTATTTGTGTCTTTATTGCCGGCTGGGTCTGGGCTCGAGTGTGTGTCTGTGTATGTGTGTGTGTGTGTGTGTGTGTGTGTGTGTGTGGGGGGGGGGTGTTGTTATAGCATGATCATGCCACCGTTTCCCTTTCAATTAGATAACATGGGAGAAGGCACAAGGGGCAAAGCCACCGGCCTCCACGGGTGCTAAATCACACGCTATAGCAACCTCCTCCTCTGCCCAAGACCAGCTGCTCTGCCGGGTCATAAAAAGAGAGGTAGGCTCTAATGAGGGGGGACACGCAGTAACTCATGCTGGGGAATTAGCAAGCAGCGGCAGATGCTAATGTCGCTGTCTCAGTCTGTGGACCTCAATCTTTAAGGCGACATCAATCTCTTCAGTCGCTGGCCTTTAATCTGTGATGTACAAAGTAAGGTTGGGATCCCTCAAAGCGGTTGGATTGTGAAATGCTTTCATGATTTTGGGAAGAAAAAAGATCCTTGTTACTTTTAATTGACTGGAAAAAGCCACAAGCAAGCAGACATGCAAACTCTCCAAGAATGGCTGGCATACTCGGGGTTGGAAACCAGGAGCTTCTTGATGGGAGGCCACAGTACTATCCACTGGGCCACCATGCAGCCCGCTAGCAATTACAGTCTAATTCTGATAGTCTATTGTGAAATACTGAATGTTGTCATGGCACACATTAGGCCCCTGAATAAGAAGTGAATTACACAGAAAAAGACTACGTCACTGGTGCATCCCACAATGGCAGCATTACGTCACCATATGTGAGTGGACTTCTTCAGCTGGATAATGACACAAGGCTGGGAGTCTCTGGGAATGGTTCCACGAATATGACAATGAAGGAATGTGGTTTAATACAGTGGCCTGCCCAGTTATTATATCGATCTCAGTGCAATTAAACATCTGCGGGATCAAACTGCTAGCTAACAAACTATTTGATATACCACATGGGCTCACAGATCTATAGCATTGTTGTCCTGAATTAAATGATAGCACTGCCCATTTACAGGCTTCAATCTGGACCTCATTTGAAGATGCTATCTGTTCAGCTAGCACTCTGGTGGTCCACATTGTTAGGACCTGCTGTTCTAGCATGCTGTACATTGAGACAAGTGATATACACACTGCAACTAAACACTGCCTAAACAGTTGTTTAGCTTGCTAGCTATGGCTAGTTTTTGCCGATACAATAGGGTTGCAAATTTTCCCGTTTAAGCCCGGGACGTCACGTATATCGGTTTGTCCCATACGGGACCTCCCTTGTCCCAGGTAGTCTACTCTACTCTGTAATCCCCAGACGGCACGCTTCACTTATACTCCTAGACCAGGAGATGCGTTCACAATTGGTGAACAGTGGCAAACGTGTTTGCTTTGAACATTCATTTTGAACGGTTTGCTTTTGTTCGCAAACGTTCAATGCGATCGCAAAACTGATTAAATAAGTTTGAGAACGGTCGCAAACGTTCGCCATATTCTGAACGCATCAGCAAAGCACGTGCTGCACAAGGCATCACGGGTGAGACCTGTCTGTGTGACAGGTCACCATGGTAACCCGTTATCCAATCACCGGCCCTTCAAGCGCATTCATTGTAGGTAGCTGTACGTAAATGTGACAATTTCTGGAATTATGGAAATAAGTTTTGTAATGCTGTTGTTGTTCAGGCGGTTTAGCATGTACAAATAAATAAATAAAAATGGATAAACTAGACTAGAACATTTTATCTTTCATCATGTGAATTTTTTTTAGGTTAATTCACGTTTGCATATTGATACAGTAAGCAATGAAAATGGAATATATTTGTTGCCTTTCCTAAAGAATAATAACCATACATTGCCACGGCACTGTGCATCTGTCCACCACATAAGGTGGCCTTCCTTATGTGGTAGCGTGGAAGTTGTCAACCCTACTAATACTCAAAGTTGTGGTGCAGACCGCACCACAACTTGCTGCTTTCGCAATTCGTTTCCAATGAGTGGGACAAAGCTTCTTTGGGCAAGCGTCCCACGGCATTGAAGGTGGAGAGAGAGAGAGAGAGAGAGAGAGAGAGAGAGAGAGGGAGGGGTGAATTTGTTTTGATGTTGAGTTCAAATATCAACAAGCATTCTCCAGAATGACTGACTGCAACTTTAAAGCAAGCACTAGGAACACAGAGCACATTAAGCTACAAACACTGTGTGCTGTCTGGATGCTACATCGAGACATCCACGCAGATGACCTATATTTAGTGTGCGATGAAAATGGACTATTAGCACTCTCGTATTTTACACGGACTGATGGACAACAGAAGCATCCCATCAGTAATATGAGCGACGAGGAGGGGCTGGGGGGGGCTGGGGGATTTCATTTGTTCATTTGTGTCTGGCTCATCAGAACATATTGAGCATAATTGGGCATGACAGGGTTGAATGACAGAGGATGAGTAGAGTGTGGAAAATACCCTTCGGTGGTAAGATTGGCTTTCACACATGTTCACATCTATGACGTAATGCATTTGGCTAGGCTCTGAGACAGCCAGTCTTTGGTGAAGAGTTAAATGCAGCATTTAGATGTAGCGTCAGCAGTCACACCCAGGGGGCGGTGTTCCTCCTTCCCTTTCACACTCATTCATTTCACCTGTTGTGTGGGTAGTGGGTAGTACACAGGAGGGCCTGGTCGGACTTTAGGCTTGAAGCAGCCGTGACATGTGGTGACAGGTGGAACTACAGCCTATAGGGCCAACTGCAATACATACCCTATTCATGAATCCAACCTGGAATGTAAACAAATGCACATGCATTGAGCTAAAATTAAGTTGTTGAATCCAAAAATTATAATAATTAAAAATTATTATTATTATTATTATTAATAAAAACACTAATACTTATAAATATCAAATAGTGAGACAGGAATTTTGGATTGGATGTGCAGTGATAACAACAATCAGGTCAAATTATGGCTGTGTAATTATTAAAGGTATAGTCAACTATTGCAAGCAAAATGTAAGTTATTACATTGTTTGTTAAATATCGCTTCGCATTTCGCTAGCTTGCCGTTCTTTGGGTGTATACAAATAATCCGATATTTCTACACAGCCCTGGCTCCGTAAATAGTAACAAAGTTTCGAACACCGTTCATTTCATTCAAGCCGTAGCACTATACGCTTTGCTTCACAATGCTTTTCAATGTGTGAGGCAGCGCGAGAGTGATACTGTTATGAGTTAGCAAGAATGACTAACCCTGCTAATCGAAATTTGATCTTGATTTCAATTTCAGCTCCTAACAATCACAAAAACATTGTAATTTAGAAACTTTTTTTTTTGTCTTTTGTTGTGAATGCACACTATTGCCCCTCCCGGGGTAACAGTGATAGTTCAACGATCTCACGGAAGTATTTCACAGTTGAAGGAGTCTTCACTGTTGATTTGTTTTACTGTTTTGTACATGCAGTATTTGCAACATCTTTCCAAAGTCAATGAGTAATCCTGTTTAATTATTGTGACTTCAATATTAACCAAAATAATCGGGATTATAATTTATTTTTCCATAATTGAGAAGCAGTTAAATGTATGTGGGGCGGGCTATGGATTGTCTGCAAGAACAACATCATGCTGTGATTGGTGAGGCCGGTGAGGCTGGCTCATCAAGAGTCTAGGGAATGTTGGTTCATAGTGATGACAAGCAGAACCTTGTTGTATAGCGACCTGACCATGACAATGTCCATACAGGATTTATAATTATCATAAATAGTAGACAGAACTCACAATGCATGTCATTTCTAAAACTGTTTGCACAGAAATAATATTTTCTGCTGCAATACTCTCCTCAGAAACTTTAGTCCAAAATAATGATAATGATATTTGGATTATGTTTCCTCATAAAATGGAGTATGTTGTTGATCAATAAATGAACTGTTTTTGGCTGAATGGTGAAAGAGCAAATGTGGTGGGAAAGATAGGATTCACCGCAGTGAGTTGGTGGGGGCCATTGTTCCCTGGCAGAGTAAGAAACCAACAGGCCATGCCTTGGCGGAGTCCATTATAAAAGCATGACTGACAGGTGCATCCATAGAAATGTGATTGTACACTCATAGCTATTGAGTGGAAGAGGATTAGTCTTCGAATTATTGGGAGTATCAAATTCACCTAAACATGAAATCTAATACGTTTCATGTGGTTTAAACTTTGTGGGCAACATAATGAAGTGTTTCTGACCAGAACCTTCAATGTACGTCATCCATTTCCAGTATGGGCACTCTTTCTTGATGTTGTCTTCACGTATTAATACTATGAACCATTGTTTGTGGGCCACACTTCGCAAAATATTTATGAATGTAAATAAGTATGAATGTAAATAAGTATGAATTCCTTTTCTCTTTTCAAAGATTAGTAATTTAACAATTAACCTTTTAACAAAATAGTCTTGAACGCAACAACACAACATGACATATTACGTGTCATGATTTATTATTTCCTGACATGCAAAACCATAGACAAAGAGGGTGTATGTTTTTTTCACATGACTGTGTATGTAATTATTACTTCAGAAATCATGTGCCTATTATTTTAATCAAAATCCACTTGTAATGGGTAATTTTCCTACGCAAGCTTTTTCCAGATAAGAGATTAGTTTTACAAGGCAAGTTCAGGTCATTGTAGTGCAGGGTAAAAAAAAAAAATCAAGTTATGTTATTGTAATTAAAAGTGGAAGCTTGTTTTCCAGGAAGCAAGAGTGTCTATATCTGCAAATTTACCAAGCGTTACGCTAAGACAAATGAGAAAGAATCAACTGTTGTACTGCGACAGGGCGCATCAGTAACTAAGAGATTAAAAACATGTTATGATGGGAAAAGATGACACAATGACAACTGCAGAATTTAAATATGAAATATGCAACCACTCAAGGCCCACTTTAAGATATTTCAAACACTAATATAGTATTAATGTATATCTATTCTCTCTAAAGATATAGTTAGGCAATTGAGAATGACATCACACTCCATCTGCGTGTGTGTTGTAACCCGAGCTCCTCTGTTTTAATAGTAATTGTGCATGTTAGGGCGTGTGTGTGTGTGTGTGTGTGTGTGTGCTTGTGTGTGGCCCACAACGTATTTGTTTTGGTCTGAGATGAGTGACATCTAGTCGCACAAAACGTTCATGTAGAGCCACTAAAAATGAGGGGCTTTATATCATGATATGTGCAGGTAATTATGGTTGAAAATTTGGTTTGAGATCCCTGATGAATAAAATATATCTTCACGTCCGTGGGTAGAGGGTTGAGTAAGTAGCAAAGTCACTGGTTCGATTCCCGCTGCAATCCATTTACTGGTGAGCTTGTTCACATGAAAATTATGATGAGAGATGTTCCTTGTCTTTCTATGCATGCATTCATGCTTTGTTTTTTCCAATCCAAATTGTTCTCCAAAGTGCAGACAGTAGGGCTGCACGATTATGGCCAAAATGCTAATCCCGATTATTTTGATCAATAATGAGATCGCGATTATTTATC
>JAODUH010004567.1:0-10628 GCA_027564835.1 Typhlichthys subterraneus | reverse complement strand
ATACAGGACCTATAGGTTATTACTGTATGTAGGCACCTGTGGTCCACGCCTCATACAGGACCTATAGGTTATTACTGAATGTATGCACCTGTGGTCCACGCCTCATACAGGACCTATAGGTTTTTACTGTATGTATGCACCTGTGGTCCACACCTCATACAGGACCTATAGGTTATTACTGTATGTAGGCATTGCCCAGTGATGAAACAATATACACACTTTCATCATTCCTGTCTGTAGATCAGCCTCTGTATTCATCTGACTTTGACCTCCTCTCTCTCTCTCTCTCTCTCTCTCTCAGGGGGATGATGTGCAAATGTTTGATACCTTTCAGCAGTTTCTTCCCCTTGCCTCATGTGGTTCTGGGGCTTATCAGACACCCTCCTTCCACCCGTCTCTTTAAAGGCAGGTGTGAATGAATAAGACATTACACATACTATCTTGCGCTTACAATGTGGTCGTTTTTCCAACCCCCATTATCTTGTCCCTCGGTCGGCCGTTCTGCAGAGAGACACCGTGGCTGTGAAGAGAAGCGGTGGAGCTCCAGGTACAATATCAGCCGCACCGAAGGCCAGGCGGTTTTAGCATCAGCCTCTAATCCCCTCACGCCAGGCGGTGGGTAACAAATACATTGACCTACTACGTAACTTCCTGCACAGTGTGTATGTAATGCTGTTCCCTAGTTAAGTCCTATAGGTCTTTGCACATTAAATCTGATTACTACAGGAATGGCTGTAACCCCGGTAACAGGCAGGTTGAAACAAGAGTATGTTAAATGTTCTTCATAGTGAAGCATTGATGCAGCCAAAGCAATGCAGCCTACAATAACTACCGGTAATGATTTGTTAATTAAGCAATCTGTCTGTCAATACAGAACCCAACCCCAAGGGTTATGTTAATTATGGCTGCGGCTCAAGGCTACTGAATGACATGCAATCATTGAACCTGTGAACTGGACGTCCAGTCTGAGAGCAGTCTAACATTACTGATAGCGAATTAACAATGCCTAATGTGGTACAGTGCATTTCTAGCTGGTTTTATATTATGTAAATTGTCCCCAGTAATTACACCAGAATACAAGCCCGTTATTAGTTATTTACCAAACTATTTCTTTCATTGAGGCATGACTAACTCTAAAAGTCTAAAATATAGCTCATTAAAATCAAACTGAAATTACATTTTAGTTCATCCAAAATCTGCAGTCCCTAATTGGCACAAAACTAACCTAAAACAGTTTATAGTTGTTATAAGTTTGTGTTGTCTTACTCATGTAATAAGCTGAATAAATGTCATCGTTAAAGCAACATGTACTGAAACAGTTTCAGCTCATAATCACAATCATTAAGTGACAATTAACATTTAACTAACACAATGAAGGGCAGGATGAGAAACAGGAGATATGATCAATGAAGTAAGCTTGTGTGTGTGCGTGTGTGTGCATAATTGCCATTTATTTGGGGGTCTTGCGACGTCAACGAACAGCGACGTAAACATGTTAGTATTACTAATATGAGACCATTTTACAGTCTCTGCTAATGAACTAACATTGACATGAGGCATGGAAGCCTTGCTTCAGCCTACACTCGGATATGACATCCCATAATAATCAGCAAATCATGCAACTTGGAAGTTATTCCTCCAGAGAAATCACTGTCTGTTGAATCTCATCTCATATTCATACACGGAGCTATACTTTGAAGTACAGTGGCCATCAAAAGACAGTTTGTAAGATTTCATTCATACATTACTACAACCATTATTTTAACTCTCCTCTGCCCCTGGAAAAAACACAAGTTGAACCTGTAGATAAATCTGCAAAACAGAGCAATAACAATATTAAACATTCATGTTGGGACAGTCTAATAAATATACAAACATATTTTGGAGGGGAGTTCAATCCTTCCCCACATAAACGAAGATGATCTCTTTACAATATTTGTACTGCACTGTTGGGAAAATGTTATAGACTACTGTACAGTACATACTGTAACTGTCCCACATTTAAAGTATTTCCCAAATTACTCAATTGTTTCTGTTATATCAACATATTTGCATGGAGTGTACTGTACCTACATGATGTGTTTTCAGTGGTGTTTACCTGCTTTGCAATGACAGGAAAGCCTGACTTTCATAGGGGAGGTATAGTGAACTGCTGCTGTTTCAGATGGACATTACATTATGCAAATGCTGTGCATAATGAATTAAGTCAGATATGCACCAAACCACACACAGACTCATATATGCTTAAATACCTGCAGTATGTTGCTCAAACGTGCTTCTAGTCGACAGAAGAGATGGCCACAGATGAGACTATGTGACACTGGAGTCACCACTTAAGACTTAAATGTGATTAAGGGCTATACGACTTGACCTGACCGTGATGACTCATGTTCCCGGTGTTTCTGAATGCGATTTGATACCAAATGTGTTGGTGCTGCAAGGTTGTTGTCATATGTGTGTGTGTGTGTGTGTGACTGTGTGTGCGTGCATGTGTGTGTGTTCAGGATAACTGTCAGCTGGACTGGAATGAGAAATGAAAATGGATTTTGGTAGACAGCCTTCCATTGTGTGAGACACATGGAGAGATTTGTCATGGTTACTGTAATGAAGTGCATTGACATTGGCCTGTTAAGTGATTGGCTTCTGCGTGTGTGTGCGTGTGTGTGCGTGTGTGTGTGTGCGTGCATGTGCCTGTGCGTGCGTGAAGTTCCCATGGTTGGGAAGTTACTAATTACATGTAAATCAGCTACATGTAACTGATTACAAAAAAACAGGAACTGTAATCCATTAAATTTACCATATATAAAATAGTAGAATCAGATTACAGATATCTTTTTAAATTAGAGTACTTCTAGGACTACTTTGAAATGTAAAAAGTGAAGTTTACTTCAATCTGATCCCTGAGCAACATAAACAGCCATTAAAATACAAATATTTGGCGTGTCAACGCAGTCAATTGCTTTGGATGGCATGTCAAAGAACAATGTTTATGCGTGAATTAATTTAAAAGTACTGGAAAGTAATCAGATTACGTTACAAATGTAGGTAATCCAAACATTACATTACTGATTATAATTTTAGTCTGGTAACTAGTAACTGTAACAGATTACATTTAAAAGGTAACCTAATCCTGGTGGTTCCCAACATGCCAGTAAACCCACATTTACGCGCTGTCGCCAAAAACTACTAGTCACTACTAGAAAAGCAAATGGTCAAATGAGACACACTTTTAAAACATAGATCATTTTCCTTCAGTACTCAACAAACACAATATTTCAGTTTCTATGTCGCCCTGCACTATTACCAGATTTACACAGAGAGGTTACAATAGATAAAATGATAAAATAAAAATAAATGATCAACTTAAAATAAAATGCGTTTTCCTGTATGCAGACCAGAACGACCAGCGTTCCATGCAAATCAATGGGGAGATCCACAGATGTCACCATGCTATTGCCCATTATTTCTCTCTGGGGGCGTTAATAAGTATTTTGAGTATATAACATGAATTACCAATCTGGGGCCACAACAGTATTTCTGCAGTGAACTGTTTAGGGGTAAGTTGACTTTGTTTCAGGCCATGCCTGGTAGATGAAGCTGTCTGGACGCTGCCTACATCAGCTAAATGACATTAGGGACACGCCCACTTAAGAGCCCAGAAGCGCTCCACTTTTGCTTCCATTGAAATGCATCACAACGCTCCATCTTTGTGTTATTACAACATCTTTGCTACTGCGCTGTGGGGTGTGTTGTAGCGCACGTGCACAAAAGGATTGAGTCATTAGCCCAAGCTGTAGTGCCTGTGTGTTGACGTGCGCTTCACTGCCTGCAGTTAAGCTGTTGTACGGTGAAAGGGTCAAGGGTCAAGACCTTTCCCTGGTGACCTCCAGGTCAGCAACACTCTTCACCCTCTCATTTCTATTGACTTGCTCCTTGCTCACAGCCTGCCTCGTTAATATACTGGAGAAGACTGATTATGGAAAAATGTACGATGATTTTGACAACTATGAATTTAAGGGAGAGCTCAGAGTTGTGCCAAACCAACCCTCTTGAAGAGATTTTAGAGGCTTTCGTGAAAACGCTCAACTTACTCTATCTTGCTTACCTGAAATGTAACTAACATTATTATAATATAATAACATTATAATTACATTATACACATTATTATATGGTCTTGCAGACCCCAAACATGAGGGTTAAGTTTTGCCATCATCCAATTTGTTTTACCTACGGCATTTTCCTTCTCACAGATACTCTCTCTTATGGTGTTTATTCTTGTTACATTCACGTCTCTGCTGTAGCTCACCAATATGTTTATTTGTGTCTTCCACCAACACCTCTAATTCCATCGTATTGAATTTTCCTTCGTGCTTACGGTCAGACTGCTTTGCATCCCGACTCTCCACGGCAGGAAACCATTAAAACATGCAAACTTCTCATTTAAATACTGCCGCCTCCATGCTGTTTGCATTTACGTACTAATACGTACTAAAATGACACGTGTAATATTATACAATGCCCACGCAATTTAGCACTCTTCATTTGGGATGTTGTAAATCCGGCCCAGTGTTTTTTCAGTACAAAGTAAAAGACCATCAATCTTACTCCCTACAAGTGTCACTTCCACCCACACAGCAAAATGTCATTTTCATACTGTAATCGCACAACCGTCTCTCTTTTACGCAATGTCTCCAATACAAATACAGACCAGTTTTAATTACCTGTCAATTCTTTCTTCACATTTGGCACAAAAGCACAACAACACAGCACAACAACACAACACAGAACAACACAACAACACAACAGCACAACAACACAACACAACAACACAACACAGAACAACACAACAACACAACACAACACAACAACACAACACAACACAACAACACAACACAGAACAACAGAACAACACAACACAACACAACAACACAACAGCACAACAACACAACACAGAACAACACAACAACACAACACAACAACACAACACAACACAGAACAACACAACAACACAACACAACACAACAACACAACACAGAACAACACAACAACACAACACAACAACACAACACAGAACAACACAACAACACAACACAGAACAACACAACAACACAACACAACACAACAACACAACAGCACAACAACACAACACAGAACAACACAACAACACAGCACAACACAACAACACAACACACCACAGCACATCACAACAACACAACACAACAACACACCACAACAACACAGCACAACACAACAACACAACACAACACAACACACCACAGCACACCACAACAACACAACAACACAACACAATACAGGACAACATAGCACAGCACCACAACACAAAAGCAAAACACAACAAAACAAAGGACAATACAACACAACAGCACAACTCCAACTCACCACAGAACAACACAACATAACACATAAATCATAACAAAGCTCAACAACACAACTTTCCCACACCTGTGTGTGTGTGCATGTGTGTGTGTGTGTGTGTGTGTGTGTGTGTGTGCGCGTGTGTGTGTGTGATCTTTGCCACCGTGTCTCCAAGAGTCCTCCTAATGGAAGTTGTGTTCATTAGCATTTGCTTAACCCCCATTCCTCCTCACAAGCCTTGAGTGGCCATCGTCTTTGCAGATGCGGCCTAATTTCCATTCCCATTTGATTATTAGACACATCTTTGCCGACCTTGGGGTAGTACGGCGAATGACATTTAAACCACATTTTTCATGCTGGATATCTTTTCACTAGTGGCTTTGTAAATGATGGGATCCTAGAACAAAATTAGCTTCTGGCGACTTCTAACATTTACTTCACTTCTGCCTTACAGTATATGGTACGTTCTGAGGTTGGTAAATGTCCCGACTTCAGAACGTTTCATTTAAAGTGGAAATTAACTCTTGTTAAAATGGAAATGCCAGATATTTTTGACCTTACCGTCACTCCTGACGCTTGTGAACAAAATGTAATGAAACACTTCAGTTCTGGTCATCCCTTATAATGGACACAATTGGAGCCAGACCAAAAACCACACTATACTATTTTGACCTCCGACCTCCAAACAAGAAACAAACACTCCCCTCCGTTCAGTGCTCCCATAGAAGCTCCACTCCCCACATTGGACACACATAGTGTTGTGTGGTGCGGTCTGCACCACTTTGCTTGTGATCTTACTTCCAGAAGCAGGGCTGTGTAGAAACACCAGATTATCTTTCAGTGCACACACACAATGGACAGCGACGACTGTGTACTGGATGGAGGAATAGTCTGTAAGTGACTGCAGACGTTGTATTTGCTCGTTTTGCTGAAAGAGTCAGACATAAGTTGCTTCCCTGTGTCAGTGTGCGTGCCTGCTGTAACATTAAAAGGAGGCAACAGCAATATGAAGTCTACTGACAACATCTGCCAGACATAAATTATATGATTATTTACATAAACAACTTAATGACAACTTAAGAAGCTTTTAGAGCCAGTGGAAGGGCTTCCTACAGGGAAACGGCAATGCTGAAATCCCAGTTAAGTGGTTCTGGGAATCGCAAGGTTGACGGAGTCAGCTGATATGTGCAGAGAGAAGCTAATTGGGGCCTTCGGGCTGGAGTGGTGAGCCCCTGCAGCTCCCAGAGATGGAGGAGGCCTTGTAATGAAAGCTGGCTGGAACAGATGGAGCGATAAGGTGAAAGAGGACACACTGGTTGAAGAAGAGGAGAAGAGATACTTGTCCACATATTGAGCAGGGAAGACCTTCAGAGTGGAACACGAGGATGACTAGCTCTAATGGCACGGCTCATGCATACAAATTGGTTTGTGTGTTTGTGGTTTTTCCTTTTGGCGTTGTTTATGTAATGTTTGATGGAGGGAGAGAGAGGGGGTTAGAGAGAGGACAAGGTGTAGTAAGCTATTGCAAGCTCATTGAAAACTTTTTGTCAAAAGCAAGGATTTACAGCAAATAAAAGCTGCGTAGGATAACGGCATAATAGCGACTCCATCTGGTCAGAAGAGGTAACTACACTTGCGTTTTCGTCACATTACTAAAGATGATTTTAGAAACTGCTCAGTTCACGACGCCCCCCCCCCCCCATGGATGTATTTTAAGAACTGGATATGGTGTCTTAAAATGGCGGCCATTCATTTTAACTTTTTTAACCGTTTTTAGAATGTTAGAAATAACGGAATGATGAATCAAACTGTTTTAAAAAAAATCTGTATTTAGGTCTATATGTATACATATGTTGCCATGCCTACATGCTGTTAATAGCATAAGCTTACCTAAGTTACCTATGATGTTTTGTTAAATGAGACATGAACTCTACCGAGTATATTTTAATACCTGATTTAGTTTAATCCATGGGCCATAATATATCCACAAAATATGTTAATAATCATGGCTTTCCCGCCTCCATGGTAACTAAACAAACTCCAATGATCGTGCTTTGCTCGTTCCCTGCGCTGACGTCACGCAAGAAAAAAATAGCTCTCCTGGGCTTTAGGAAAACTTTTAAAAATGATCGACCCCCCCACATAAAACGTCATAATATAAAGAATTGTTTTAGCTCATGCGGCGTTCAAGCAATGTTAATATTCGTTTAAGAGGTGCTTGTTTTTGAATGAGTGTCAATGGGAATATGGCTCTCTGCCCCCAGACGTTGTACCAGCATTGGCCACCATACCCGAAAGAGCTGCAATCTTCTAGTGCGATTCTTGCCCCCCCCCTTCCCTTTCTTCCCCCTTCCCTTCCACCCCCCCACCCCCCCCACCCCCTTTCGCCACAGATGCCCTGGCCCCGTCTGAAGCCCACTACAAAGAGTTAGCACGTGCTCAGGGTGCGTTGGCCACCGCGGACCTCGAAAGGTCACATTTAATGATCCAGGACCCACGCTGAAGACCTGCCTCTGCTGCAGGGAGCAAAGGTGTGCTTATTAGCGTGTGTGTGTGTGTGTGTGCGTGCATATGTGCGTGTGTGTGCATGTGCTTGTATGTGCGTGTGTGTGTGTGTGTGTGCGCGCATATGTGCGTGTATGTGCATGTGTGTGTATGTGCGTGTGTGTGTGTGTGTGTGCGTGCGTGTGTGTATGTGTGTGTGCATTTGTGTATGTGTGCGTGTATGTGTCCCTGTATGTGTGTGTGCATGTGTGTGTGTGTGTATGTGTCCGTGTATCTGTATGTGCATGGGTGTGTGTGTGTGCGCATGTGTGCATGTGTGTGTGTGTGTGTATGGTTGACAGGCTCTTGGCAGCGCGGTGCAACGACGAGGTGAAACAACCAGTTGCTCCCGGTGCTCGGCTATGAATAAAGATGCTTGGCTTCCCCGACGTTCCCCGGAACACCATTAATAATGCACCTGCGTCGGCCTGCGAGCCCCGGCGAATAAACGAGGACTTTAGCAGCAAAGCCGTTCACCCAGTTAACGTCTTTATTCCTCTGGTTTGTGTTTCTGTCCCATGTCCCTCTGCTGTCATCTATAGCGGAGCAAGCGCCCCCTTCAGGGTAAAGAGTGGAATTGCTCCTCTTCATATTTAGCATTGTGTTAAGACACCATGGGTGTCAGTACCGGTCAGAAATACACATTTACAATCATGGATGAAGCATCCAACCTCCCTGTGTTAGTTGACCATGTTAGCACACAGAAATACCTTACTCCCACAACAGGGTACCAGGTCAGACATCTATACACAATGTCATGGTAAATGGACTGCACTTATACAGCGCTGTTCCAACCTTCCGGCCACTCAAAGCTCTGTGCAGTATAGCCTCACATTCACCCCTTCACACACACAATCACACATCGATTGTGATGTCAGCCATGCAAGGCACCATCTGACAACCAGGAGCAGGTAGGGTTAGGTGTCTTGCTCAGGGACATGTCCACACATAAGAGTTAGCAGGGTTTGAACCAGCAACTTCTGGATCTACCCTGCCGCCCCATCGTATAAACTTATTCATCGTATTCATCTTTTAAACGTATTGTAATAATTGTATAACTATGTGAACATGTTTGAGATTAATTGGCTTAAGTGTGGGAGGGGCAGTAAACATAGCTTGAAACTCTTAAAACAATCCAAACAGTCCAATTTGTAGTCTTTACTAAACAAGGACTCTACTGGTTGAGGTAAATCTTTAGTGTTCGCCTGCATTTGGTAGTACATACGTTCAATGTGAGGCCACAACAGTATTTCTGCAGTGAACTGTTTTGGGGTAAATTGACTTTGTTTCAGGCCATGCATGGTAGATGTAGCTGTCTCGGCACTGCCTACATCAGCCTCCACAGCAGAAGGCTGTTAGTGACACGCCCGCTTAAATTAAGAGAACAGAAGCGTTCAATTTTTTCTTCCATTGAAACGCTCCATCTTTGTATAATTATTAAATCTTTGTGTACGGACTGGAGGAACTTGACAGGGTTGTCACTTTCAGTTGACATTTTTATATTTAAATGATTAAATAATTTCTTAACCACAACTGAGCAAGTGATGCACAATGTTCCAAATGTATATGACAGCTACTAAAACTACTAACATAGTACTGTACAGTACTATATTAGCATAGCTACTAATGGATGAGCTACTGTACAGTAGCAATGTTAGCAAAGCCATCATCACAAAGCAGGCCTATATTTCTCCCCTCCCGGGAGGAACTGGACATATCCGGACACGACACAAAAACAATGGAGCAGAGATGGAGACTAATGGAAGAACCCAGCGGTCCCCTATCGTCCACTACAGAGCTGTGTTTGAGTAAATTGCCCATTATTCCCTAGATTGGTTATTGGGTTGCATTGATTTTCCCATTGAGCCGCTCTGAGCTTCATGGGTGTGTGTGTGTGTGTGTGGGGGGGGGGACGTCCGCCCCTGCTATTGAGCTCCTTGCCTGGCTGCTCACGGTTAGTGCACCCTCCGATGACTCAGCATATTATGACTCCCACATATGTCTCAATCAAGACACACAGCCGCTGTCAGTTTGAATCGCAGGAAGAACAAATAATAAGATCACATGCCGTATGAGCCCCTACGTAAAATCATACGGCATGTATTATCTTTTAAATGTTTAAATGTCACGTGTCTTTTCCAAGGTCCTTCAACAAACGGCAACATCAATCTTTTCCTGCACCTCGGACACACTTATTTACGTTTCCGGCACGACAAAAGAAGTCTCAACGCCTCGCATTGTCTCACCGATAATTGATTACCAGAGCTGTGGCGCTCTAGGAGCTAAATTCCCCTAATTTAGACCCCCTGATGAACGTATCGACGCCATGCAGCTAAAGATCTCTGGCAGCGCTCACGGTCGGGTTTGTTTAGCCACGGGAGCTCTGGGGAAAGGTCTTGGGCAACATCAAGTTGAGCGAACACGAGGCACGCCCGTCTCTCAGCCTGCATCAATCTGCACCAGATCAACAAGATAGATACTCGGCAATACATTCATTGTCCACCGCCACTGCTTGCATTCTGCTCAGGCTCCTATAGATCTGAGAGGTGAGCATGCAATCTACACTCCATTAGGGCATGCCGATAGGGTAGGGATGAAGAGCGAGGGAGAGAGGGAGGGAGAGAAAGGGAGAGGGAGAGTAAGAGAGAGAGAGAGAGAGAGAGAGAGAGAGAGAGAGAGAGAGAGAGGGAGAGAGAGAGGGAGGGTAG
>JAODUH010004566.1:0-10628 GCA_027564835.1 Typhlichthys subterraneus | reverse complement strand
CAGATTACCTCAACAAATTGACAGCTAGAATGCCAAAGGTCTGCAAGGCTGTAATTGCTGCAAATGGAGGATTCTTTAACGAAAGCAAAGTTTGAAGGAAAAAAATTATTATTTCAAATAAAAATCATTATTTTTAACTTCGTCAATGTCTTGACTATATTTTCTATTCATTTTGCAACTCATTTGCGGAAAGAATGCGTGAGTTTTCATAGAAAACATGAAATTGTCTGGGTGACCCCAAACTTTTGAACGGTAGTGTATATATATACAGTATATATATTTAAGATAATGTCAATCTGCAGTCCCTGAGCAAGTTTACACAAGTGTTTGTGTTATTTTCTGCAGCGGCTGACTCATTGGCATTGTTATGACAATATATCGCCTTGCTTACAGTATCACAATATATAAAATCGTGGCTCCTGTATCGTGAAGTATCGTATCACCAGATTCTTGCCAATACACAGCCATAGTTTGTAGACAGGTGTGTATGGACGGGTGTGTATGGACAGGTGTGTGTGTGGAAAGGTGTATGGACAGGTTTGTGTGGGTAGTTCTGTGTGGAAAGGTGTGTATGGACAGTTCTGTATGGACAGTTATAAACAGGTGTGTCTGTTCAGAACTTCAAGGGTGGGTTCTGGGGGTGCTATAATTCAACAGGTGTGCTGTCAAGTCCAGCACAGTATATTGTATTTTACGTCTTTACTGCGTAGCCATCTTTGCATTTTACAGTAAATATGTTAACTAATATACACAAAAATAGTGACTTTTAGTATACCTCATAGAGGCTGGTTACGTGGATCATATTCACTGAAGGAATAATTCAACATAGTGAAGGGTATGAAGAATTCAACGTTCCGAGAAACATTATTCCCTGCTAGTACAGAGGCAGCGTGAAATGCATAACCGAGCGCATCACCAAATCTTTCACAAACAATGAGCTCAGTACAGATTCTACTCGTTATGTCCCTCTCTCTGCCATCCCTGTGTGACTTTAAATGGCCTTTGCAACAAATTGAAAAAAATACCCCCCCCCCCCCCCGCAAGTCCCATTAGCTTACATGAAAAATCTACAAGAAGAATGAGTGCAGTTCAATTATCTCTCCCGCCCGCCCATCCCCCCACTCAGGGGTTGCCAAAGAGCCTTTAACAAATTGAAGATGGTTAGATTTGATTCAGGGAAATGGACTGAAATGTTGTGTTTAGGGTGTGAAAACGGTACAGATGCCATATCAGGTCCACACTGAACATGTCATTTTCAGTGGTAACGGGACGACGCTCTGAAAGGAAACAACACATGCATAGCAACAGGAAAATGTTGCTGGCAAGGCAATGGTTGTGCAGGCGTTACATTTGTTCCAGTGGTTGCGCTTTGTCTCCTTTTGATGTTCAGCCTCGTCTGCTAACAGTGTAGTACCTCCTCAGACGTCAGCGTGGAACCGCCGCTGTTGTCACGGTGAAGCATTTTGTAAAAGGTCAGATTGCTTGCTCAAAGCTATGCCCTTTGACCCCACCGCAGTGTTACCAGCATTGTTCTTACAAGTGTAGGGTGGTTGTTGTGTTTACGGCACAACCTTATTGCACTCGTCTTGCAACTCTTCGATTGTTTTCCAAAGGGAAGGTGGGTTTTCATAAATGATGAGATATTTTAGAATGTTTAACAGTGTAGCATACAAACACGCAGAGAAGCCACCATTAAATAAACGCACAATACTTCATAAAGCTGATTAAACAAAACTTTTTAGTAATTCTGAAGTCCAGCAGAGAGAGCGATAGAGAGAGACAGACATACATACATACAGACAGACAGACGTACATATGTATGTACATATCAGTGCCCGGAGAGACAGACAGATAAATCTGTCTGTCCGATACAGTGGCTAGAGAGAGAGAGGGGCAGGCAGGCAGGCAGACAGATATACGATTCGGTGGTTAGAGAGACAGACAGTCATATCAGTAGCCAGAGAGAGACAGACAGACAGACAGATATACTATTCGGTGGTTAGAGAGACAGACAGTCATATCAGTAGCCAGAGAGAGACAGACAGATAGACAGACAGACAGACAGACTCCAGCAGCGCAGCATGTGCCCCCAGACTGAGAGGCGCCCCAACCCAATGACAGCACACAGCACTGTCGCAACCGCTTTGCGGCTACTGCCCTCCAGGAGCGGGAAGCAATTTGCTTGTTTTCCTCCCCGGCTCCGGCAGCAGTGGCAGGCAACACTGACACTCCAACCCCCCCCCCACCCCAATCCCCACCACCACCGGCGCCAAAATGAAGAGGCCTCTGCGGGGGAAATCACCTCTCAGTTTGGCCCCTTCCACCCTCCGTATCCCTCATCTCCGGTGCCGTAACCTCTGGGAGTGCATGCCGCGCGGCCATTACCCAGGCACTGGGGCTTTAAGCAGGGGAAGATGGATCTGAAACCCGTCCCCCAAGCTAACGCTTCATGCATCCCTCCTCTGTATTCCACACCATTACTTGCTAAGCGGCCTGGCTCGCCTCAATCTCCCCTTGCTTCCCACACGCACACAAACACACACACACACACACACACACACACACCCCAGCGCTCCCCCTTTCCTCATGTTGTTTTTATTCCTGAACGGCACGTGGCTGTAAAGCGACATAAATATCCGCAGGCGCGAGCCACATACAATAAAACAGAATGATGGTGAGAGGGGCTGACAGGCCATCGCACCGTTTGTGGAGGTTTGGGTGGGGTGGGGTGGGGGGTGGGGGGGAGGGGTGATGGGAGGGGGAGGGGGGATTTATTTGCTCAGTTAAAGTTGTGAGGGCCTCAGAGCAATCCACTGGAACCGCCAAGACGAATGGACATGGCTGTCGCTAAACCGGCGTGTTGAGAGTTACGCTCGGCCACAGTGCGATCTGAATCGTCTCCCGTCGCCGTCGGAAAACGGGCGGGGTTTGTACGTGGCACAGCAGAGTAATGACGTTGTTTGTTTTTCCCCTGTTTTTTATGTTTGTTTTTTACCGCTGCCTCACGATGGCCGCTGCCACTGAATTATCTCACCAGCTGTCGCCTGGCTAGATGATTTCTGTCGGCGGCTGAAGTCAATTAGCCACTAATATGGTCCGATCTGTTTCATGAAACAGGTTTCACCAGAACCGGCGTAAACAAAGAGTATACGCTGCTGCACTTTGATCTGCCATATGGGGCGTCGCTTTAGAGCGGTGTCTTCCAACCCTGGTCCTGCATGTTTTAGATGTATCCCTGCCCCAACATTCCTGATTCATAGGAATGGGGTTGTTAAAGGCAAGATCAGTTCTCGAGAATGCTTGCTAACGTCGAGCTCAAAATACAAAAAAAAGCCCTCCACACACATTGAAACACATTGTTAAGGCAAGCGGCTTTGTTGTTGTGAGTGTTGTTTGTTCTTTGTTTATATTCCCTTTTTACAGATCCAGGGCTGTTTAGAAGTACCAGATTCTTTTTTTCAACACGCACAGAGAACAGTAAGCTAGCAAAATGCGAGGAGGTGTTTGTTGCTAATACACAAATAAGTGTATTAGCTTACATTTTGCTTGCATTAGCTGACTATACCTTTAACAGGCTTCTGCAGAGATTGATAACGACCCATTCATTAGAATCAGGTGTGTTGGAACAGGGAGACATATAAAAGTTGAAGGGCAGCGGTACTTTATGACCAGGGTTGGGAAATCGAGCCAGGGAAGGAAATTGCTGCACTGCCCCAACCGTCACATATTCAAAACCTCTCTCTCTTATCTCTTGACCGCACAGAACTGGACCGGTTTGTGCTGAGCACAATACACCATCTAAGCGCAGTCCTTGAAAATATTAAAAGGTGAAATCAAATAACCAATGTATTTCATGGTGTGGCAGCGCTTGCTAACGTATTGTTCACCTGGGTTCACCGTGACTGGTCAGAACACGGATGTAACGGATGTCTGCCTTCCTTCAGCGATGTCACTAGTGTCAACCCTTACAAAAGCTATTTACTGAATGTGTTTATGTGTGTGTGTGTGCGTGTGTGCGCACAGCCTACATACTGGCCACCAAAAGCATTAAGCACATAATGGTGGCACCTTCAAGTCAACACAGACTAAAAACATGCTAACATCACTGCATGCAATGTGTACAATATTCATCCGGTCAGCATGACATCATAGCCACCGGCAGCGGCTTGAGACCTCGGTGACAACGGCTGTGGCCTAGCAACCTGTTTCACATGTAGGCTATTCACATGGGTTTTGCAAAGCCTTTGTTTATTATTTTGTATTTATTATGCTGAATTAGGCTATTAATATCTATTCGTATTACGATGAGCTCCCAGGCGATGCCAAGAAGCATTAATTGACACTGATTTGGACCACATAGAAAAAGAAAAGTTTGTTTTCACTGAGTTGTCTTACAAAGAAATCGTGCAACGTCACTTCAGGGCGTTCGCCGATCAGACGAACAGCTACAATCTCATGTGCTGTTAAATTCCTATAGTCACACACAGACAGACAATATTTCAATAATTCAACAATACAGGACTGCATGCACAACCACTACCATGCGCGCATTATTGGGTATAGCTTGTGATGTTGGTGATCTTCTAGGATTATATATGTATTTATTATTTTCTTTCTTGTTGAATAATCTTAAGTGATACTGTACCTACACGTCCCAATAAATGAGACTATATTCATACTAACACCATCGCTTGTGAAGGAATCAATTGACAATCAAAGAAATAATGTAATGTCGTTTATATATCAACTACCCTTTGGAAGAAGCTATAAAAGCGATGTTGTTTTGAGGCTATTGAAACAGATGCATGTATTACTTGTAATGTAAGTACAAATACGTAGGAGGAGAAAAGGTGTCTGTGTGTAATACATATACTGTACAGAGACCCACACTATGGAAGGCAACGTGAAGCCTCCAGATGAGATAGCCTACAGTAACTTTATCAGCTGCATCCCTTATTTATTTTAAATGCCCTACCTCCTACCTATATATTTGTTTTTATTCATATATAATAATAATAATAATAATAATAATAAAGTCATTTAAATCCTTCAAATATATATATTTATGTATGTATGTATGTATGTATGTATGTTTGGCTTGTCAACAGCGACTCCACGAACCTTGGTCTGCTCCTTGATGGGTGCAGACCTGCGGGGGTGTATACTGTATGTAGGACACAACGCTGATTGGCCGGCCATTGTGGACTCAAACACTTCAACATACGTCTGTATCCAGGTGGGAAATGTGAGCTATCTAACTAGCGCTAATTGTCCTTAATAAGAGATGCCTTGTGATTATCGCAGTCGGGGTGGGGTGGGGTGTGTGTGTGGGGAGGGCGGGGGGGGGGTGTGTGGGGGTGGGGGGGTAACCGATGTCGCCCCAGCCTACCTGACAAGACTCTCCCTTTTCTCCTCTTGCCTCTGACACATTGGTTTTGTTGTTCGGTACAGCCTCGTATTTTCCACTCTTTGTTCAAGATGTGCGCACACACACACACTCACACGGTGATTCACTCACTCACTCGCCAGTACACGCACACACACACACACACACACACACACACACGCGCTGTTCTATTTCAGACGCCACCACTCAAACCCATTCCCAGGAGTGCTGGCCCCAAAAAGCCTCTGCCATCAGCGCAGCATAGTACATCTAAGAGCTGGAGCAGATATCACAGCGTGCTGCTTGACTCTATGAAGTGGCAGAAAAACAAGAAAAAAATTGTGGGGAAAAAAAAACAGCGCGCCAGCAAAATATATAAAATTAAAAAATAAAACACCACCCCCACCACCACTTTGGGGGTGGAGAACGCGCACGGAGCGACATCCCAGTGCAACTGCATCAGAAGAAAAGCGTAGAGCTGTAAAAGAGTGTACTTTGTGATACGCTTGTGGGGTCTGTTATCGCACTGAGGGACATTTTGTTTTGATGTGTGCTCTCGTTGTCTGTGATTCATCCACCGTGTTTTTTTTTAAACTCAAGTCTACTAGCCGGGTTAAAGCCCGCACAGTTCTGCAGGCTCCGCCGCTTCGATCAGTCTTAGGAACTCTCAACGGAAAACCAGTTGGGCAGAGAAAATACAGTAGCCATAGGTGTCATTCAGACTTGCAAAAGTAGTAGGGTTTTATGGGTATAGTAAACGATTGTGAGATGATAGACTTTTTGTAAAATTAACCAAATATCTCATTGCGGTTTGCTATTTTACTTAGTTACTTGGTATTCTGTGTATGCTGTAAATCTAATCTGCTACTTCTACAAAGCCCTGGCCCCAAACATAAACAACAGCAACAATAACCTAGCCTTCCAATGTGTGGGGCGGAGTCAGGGGTACCCAATGGCATTATGAGGTGTTTTTGTGTTGATCGAGTTCAAATATAAACAAGCAATCTCCACAATGACTGACTACACCTTTAACGAGTGTGCAACCCTAATCCTCGTCTGGAAAGTACAACATACTGTACTATCAATATTGGATATTCGGAAAATCTTTTTTTTTTGCAGGCATCTTGCTGACATTATTTTTGCAGTCTTCCTATTACAGGGAATGTTTCTTTGTCTCCTCGCTGGAGTTAACCAGAGAATTGTCTATTATTCCATGCGATTGTGTTCGAACCCCTCTAGAGGCGCTGGGGCAATGAACTGGTGGTAATTGGGTTTGATTTAATACAGTAATGCAACCAAGACAGCTGTTGTGCCAGACAGGCCTTTCCTTAGCCTACAGTACAATACCGTCTACAGTCTTTGCCCCAGTGTGAATGATTTTGCAGGGTTTCCAAGTTAATACACGTTAATACGTGATAAACGACCACTGTATTCTGTGCACTGTTGTGTCTTGGTACAGTTTTCCAAGTTGAGGTGCGCATGATTTATCCAACCAGACAGCAGGCACCAGACGATATGCTCAAAAGTGCATGTGTCACAAGAAAATAGAGCAGCTCTCATGTTTTATTTAGCATTTCAAAAAGGTCTCATCCTTTTTTCTTCATTTTTTCCCGCCAAAGTCTCTTGTAAATTTCCCAAAGAAACACATCAGGCTCATCTGGGAATCCCCACATACTAGCTTTCCTGCTTTAACATTTAGCGCAACTTAAATTAATCATCAAAACGTAAAGTGTTTCTTCTTTGTGGTAAATATACTCCCCTCGCCCCCGGACACCGCACGAGTGGCTGCCCACTGCTCCCTTCGGGGAAGGGTTAAATGCAGAGAATGAATTTCTCCTAAGGGGGATTAATAAAGTATGATTTCTTTCTTTTTTCTTTCTTTCTTTCTCACTGCAAAAACTAACATCTAACAGTGTGATAATCTTGTTCTTCTATTTTAAATCTAGTAGGACTTTTTTAATAGTATAAATGGCTTATCTGGTGACTTAAATCAAGTAAATCTGCACCTAATTTAAGAAATATTATCAAGTGAATTTCACTTACAGCACTGGCAGACAAATTTGCTTGTTTTAAGCATAAGCAAGCTCTAAAAACTAATATATTTGCACTTATATTTGCTAGGGCATTTTTTGTAGTGCTGAACCTTATATCATGCACTATGCATTTGGCTACAGTATAGCTCTGACGTAACCTGTCACAGGATAGCATCACGCTGAGCTATCCCGGCCCATTACGAGGCCAAGGGCCCATCTGTCTCTCTCCCCATGTGAGCTGCCATGTTTAAGAATACATGTCTCCTGCAAACATTAGGCAGGCAGAAGGGGACAAGAGATACACAGACGCACAAGTTACTAAACATGTTCACTTTTAAAGTTATGCTCATAATATTATACTGAGAAAAGCTACATACATCTGAACGCTGTTACCTCGTGTTTCTCTTTGTTGAATGGCGAACAAATTATAACACCACGCTGTAGCCTTTAAATACGTGCTAAATTGTAGTTTTACTGTATTTCACTGAAATTACCTGTTTTGAAGTAGAACATTTAGCCTCTAAATGTTCTAAATGTGCTGCACAATATTTGTGTCCGTGTGCGTGTGTGTGTAAACTGTATATTATTAGTATTTTTAGTATTTCAGATGTCTTCATATAAAGTAGGTCTAGGAAAAGTAATGTTCCTTTCACTTCGCTATCATTTTATTACATTTATTGTTTGTTTTCTCTGGGATTTCTTTCCCAATGTTTAAACATGTTTGATTTTATTATACTTTCTTCTCTCTTATTAATTATTCACTTTGAAAAGCAAAAAATACTGTAAACCAAATGACCAAAAAGGATAGTCCTAGAAAGCTACTGGAATAAACACATTACAGTATCTTCAAGTAACTGTGTGACAGTGTTGACCCAGAATGGGTGTTCTTTTTAGCACTTTGTTTCAACAGAGTATACAGTAGATAGCATTGTATTGTATTGTACAGTTTGTGTCTTACAGTATGAGGCTTCACTTGGAAATAATGGAGGAAAGTTATTCTCCATCTTTAACCACTGGGGAATTAACACATTATGGAGAAATGATATTAGCCATAGCAAAACAGCACATTACGGCGACAGCCTCTCTCAAGCACTGGTTTTATAAATCAAGCCCTTGGATTCTAAAGCCCCGGACTCTAACTGCAAGCGACTAGCAGTTAGAGTCAATGAGATTCAGCGTTGTCAAGCAACCCCACAGGCAGATGACGCAAAGCGGGCGGGTACCAAGTTAAACCAATCGCAACTTCAGGCGACTACCAGTGTGAGCTATGGATATTGTTGACAGATTGGTTGTCTAGGTATCCCTCTCGTATACACAATAATCTGTCAGTCAAATATATCCTTAGCTCCCACTGTAGCCTCAATCGCGTTGCCTGAAGTAGAGATTAGTTTAATTCGGTACCTGCCCACTTTCGTTTTTGTTCGTCGTTGACCGTTATCTCGTAGCCATTATCTCGCCGTCGCTGAATCTCACTGATGACGTTCCATTATCTCCTATCACTTCATTGCTAGGTTGGACAAAACAGCATAGAAAGCTATTAATTAAAGGAAAACAGACAGTTGAGGGGAGGTTCCGCCAGTCAAAAAATGCTCAACTGTTATTGGAGGACATGCAAAAAGGGGCGGGGCTTGGGGTAGGTTAATTGCTTGCCTTATGTCCGGCACTTAACTGTGCTGCGTGGGTGATGCACCAGAGGGTTTGTTCCACGGAACAATTTGGGAAGCCGCCCATTGAAACTGTTTGGAGAAAGGCAGCCACTTTCAAAAAATACTTGGCAAGTGAAGTGATTGGATGATCCACATGTCTATCTCAAGATAACTACACTCACCTAAGCCACGGCCATAGCCGGCAGAAAGACATTGACTGGTCCAAACCAAGCGCGTGTACTTGAAGCATGTCCAGAGTGATACGCTGAAGCTTGGCGGTTCAGTTCAGGATGCTAATCACAAGGCTAATGTGAGCATGCTCTGCTATTCCTCTCTCTCATGTTAGCATATCTGCCTCAACATATCCAGACACAACTGAGCAATCTGTACAGAACACACAATGTGTCTGCTCATTCACCACGGCACACTCACCGCACACACAACTGCGGCCATTTAAGTCGCCTTGTAAATCAATTCACCTGCAGCCAATCTTGTTTTCATATTTCACGTTCGGCTTGGTTGGGTGGCCCAAAGCTCAAACACTTCCCCTCCAACCTCCAAGCTGCATAAATCATGTAGTGACCTTTACGTGGTGGAACACGCTGAGGACACAAGATGGCTCTAGAAGTCCGTAGGCGTTAAGCACACACGCTTAGGTACGCACGCATTATGTTCTCTTTGGTGGCCAGCTGTGGTATATTCAGCGGCATAGGGAAAATACAGTACAATCACGAATGTAGCAGGCACAAATAAAGTGCTTTCATATGTTTTTCACATCACCTCTATATTATTTTCAGAGGTTGAGTGTGTGAAGCAATTTCTTTCAGCACAATGATATATGTAAAAAAACTATATCTGGTTGAGGTGGTGTGTGTGAGTATGTGCTTAAGTACACATAGTAATAGTATGTAATTTGGATAACATTATCTTTTCAGGGTAGTGAATTAAAGGTAATTCAAGTAACATTATAGGGGGCTAAGCTTTGGCGGACCGTTAGTGATCCAATCGCACACGTTAGCCTAATTGCTATTGGCAAACTACTTACTGATCATTAGAGTTTGTAGGGCACACTGACTCTGGTTGATCAGAGCGAATAGGTTGAATGTGCATCCTGACGGCTTGTTGGCTTGTATGCCATTTGGTTTCACAGTTATCACTTGGTGTAGGTAAAAACTGTTCAAGACCCTGCTAAAAAATCCAGCAGTGCTGGTCACCAGCATAAGGTATGTTTTGCATGCTGGAACCAACATGGAATGCTGGTTTGCTGGTACCCCGGCATGCCATGCTGTTTGCTGGTGTACCAGCATCCCATGCTGTTTGTGGTGTGCTGGTATACCAGCTAGACCAGCACTATTCCAGCACTAACCAGTTTGAACCAGCCTGGACCATCATGGAATTCATGATGTTTTATGCTGGATTTTTTTAGCAGGGGATTCCTGGTTTAAGCAGACCTTTTTTATATATTTTCTTGAACTGCAGTAGCTCGTCAAGTCAAGTCAAGTCAAGTCATTTTATTTGTAAAGCACATTTAAAAACAGCAAATGCTGACCAAAGTGCTGTACA
>JAODUH010004565.1:0-21529 GCA_027564835.1 Typhlichthys subterraneus | reverse complement strand
ATTCGTATTTATGAGTTCCGATCTAGTAAATAGGAACTTCCAACAAGCACGTGAAGGCGGCAGACTGTATTTGTCAGAAGTATAACTTGAATGGGTTGCCATCAACGAATTATTTCCTTTGAACAAATATGTGGTTTCTATTATGGATATTAAGATGAATGTCTGTCTGTTAATGTATTAATCTTATCCAATGTCGATGTTATAAATGAACTATAACCCTTTAATAGCCTAATGCATTTTCGATTAAATCCATGGACTAATGGACCTTATAGGGTTGTGACATAATGACGTCACGTTAGTATGCAACTGTAGAGGAGGGTCTTTAAAACAATACAAATCATGCGAAGTAATTTAAAAAGCAGTTATCTTACTCTGCTGTCTTCTAGTGGTAACATGTTGTATTGCATATGAAAGAGATCCAGAGAATAGTCTCATAGGCTTCCCAATATATCAGTAGCCTATAACACAATAATACAACTCCCAGTCGCCTATCAGATTACACTCCTTTGTAGAAACAAAGCACTGTTTGTGATGTGTTGCCATTGCAGTCATCAGACACATATACGATGGTATTTGAGTCATCGTGTTGCAGCATACGGTAGTCTGGGTAATAGAAACAATTTTACCTTTGATTATTGTACTTCAAAATAAAAGCGTATTTGTAATAGCTATATACCTCAGAGTATTCTTCATATGGAATTTAACACAATTATCATATGGTTTAACAAAACAATTACCCATCAAAAAAAGGTTGTACTGTGGCACAACTTGCCCGGGGTAGGGGTACAATTTGCATGCAAATAGAGTAGTGCCACTGTTACGGCCTGAAATGGCACCATTATAATAACACATGAAACCCTGTTACGATTTTGTAATCAATTTGACAAAGTCAAACTCATAATTTTAGGTAAAAACATATGTTTGTTAACTTTTCAGAAAACCTCAAACAGTGAGCTGTGACCTGTATAATGTCTGTAGCCTATAAGTCCTTATAGCCTGCCTGTGTATTAGCCAACAATGTGCAGTTGTATCGATTTTGTTCATGGGTGTCGTAGGCTATTACACGTGCATGCTTATGGAATATGTTGTTAAAATATTATGATATGGCATCATTAATATGCCATTTTAGCCTGTACAGTTCACAATTATTTTTCACCATTTTGAACTGTAATGTATATGTTCAATATGGTGTAATGTTCAATCAACGTTAACGGCAGTGTTGTAGGCTAGTACGCCCCATAGACCTAGTTCAATAACATTGCAAATTTTTTCGAGGAAGCGTGTCATTCAGTAGCATAAAAAGTGAACTAAATGCAAACTAAATGCAAAAGTTAATGTCCACTGAACGCATCTTGATGCATGTTGACATATCAATGCAACCAATAGCCTAAATCAATTTACATGTCAATGCCCTGCCCCTTATTGTTTCAAGTGTACAGTTCTGGGGGTGTTCATCCTTTTGAGGCTGAATTCTGACCTGATGACTCCTTTGTTTAACGCTTGGCACCAGATGGCAACCAAATTAGTATTTTTTGTGCTATCATTAACAACCACACATGGAGAATAGATTCTACTCCATTATCATACATAGGCAGATAGGTATGCTACTCTTATTAGGCTATCAATAATCATGTCCAGCCTGATGTCCCTTTTTATATGATCCCATACATCATATGCGCAATAGGCCTACTTGAAAACGTTAGGCTCCTGCGGATCACACAGGCTGCGCATTTCCAACAAGTAGCCAGAACCTACCACTCGCACAGGCGACACTAGGTGGCGCGGATTCTCTTGTATGTAAACAGAGTGACAGCAACGTTTTGCAGTGGTGAAGAACTTGTACGTCATATTCACAATGGCGGAGGTTGGGTGAGGAGGAGAATGTGTCTATGAAGCCCCGCTGTATCAGAGGAGCTACATTGCCCGCATAACGTGGACGGCGCTCATAAAATGGCCCTAAACCCTAACGCGGAGGGGAAAAGGGATTCAGAATGTACGGAGGGAGGCGATCTCTGCTCGGAAGGCGGCGAATCCGTGAAAAATTCGCCGTCAATCGCCACCTCGGCTACAACCAACCAAAATGGCGAACAGACTGGATGCGAAGACGGTGTAATGCCTGAACAAGAAATAGCTAATCCACGGAGAAGCGTGCAGTCAGACGCCCGGAGTTCCAGCAGTTCTCCTTTGCCTGGCCAGAGACTAGCCGAAGACTTGCCACGTAAATTATTTCAAATTCCAAGGAAGATTAAGGAACGCAAAGGTGGTGCCCTTTTGCTACTATTTTGAACAGTCTGCCCTGTTTTTCATAATGCACTGCTGCATGTAGCTAGCTTGCTAGTTAGCCGGCCTAGCTAATTTGTCTGTTTCTGCAAAATTTACAGTACTTGTTGAGGTTACCACTACAGTAGTGACTCGTGGGTAACCTTGGGTGACATGAAAAGAAACGCATCAAGTTTATACGCTATATGTGGTGTATGCACTGGCAGGGTACCTCAGCTCAGGTATTCTAGCTACCCCAAAGTTGCTAGTAGCAACGTTCTGTGATGCCACCCGAGCAGGCAGACAGTTACCCATTTAAAGACACTTGATTGTTTATTTTTTTATTGTCCATTCTTTTGTACAATTTGTGAACAAAACAAAGTAATGTTTTTTTTTTTTTTTTTTTACGACAAAGTGTGGTGCCCTCTTGAATTATTTCTTATTCACAACATCTTTTTTCAGTTGTCCATAAGTTACGGTTTTATTAAATCCATCTATCCTTGTGTGGCCCTTTTGTGAGATTCATTCATGTGGGGTTCCTTCCTAGTACTGCCTTGTGCTTTTAGACTGGAATGCAGGCTACTGCACCGTATTGCCAGACTGATCACCCGCATTCAATGGTTTGTTGATAGAAATGCATATTGCTCTGACACGCCTTGTTTTCAATCAAACAACTTTGTTAAGCCTTTGATAAAAGTAAGTTTTTCATTATGTAAATGTTACACCTTGACATACAGTTTGTTTAGTACATTTCTTACAGGACAAATTGAAAGTAAAACTTAATATGAATATTTCGTTTTTCTTTTAATGTATACACAGTAATTTCAGGTTTCTGTTTGTTGTATTTATGTATAGAAACATGTGAGGCTCTTTAATTAAAGTTTCTGTATGTTTGTAGTCATTTTGACGGCTCCTTTATTTTCCGTGCATACTGACAAGATGGAGTGTAATGTGCTCTTATGCTCTGTGCTGCTTTGCAGGTTTGTATCAGTTCCTTCCTCCAGATAGTCGAGAGTTTGAGGACCTTGTGAAGATCCTCTCCTCATTTTACCTGGACTCATCATCAAGGGGAACATTCACCTACTGCAAGGCCAGGCTCATTCACAATGAACTACTAGAAAAGGAGGTAAATGGTCATCTGTTTATTTGAGTGCCATCTTTAAAAAAAATAATAATCTAAGTAATAAATAAAAAACCTTTTTAGAACTTTGCATAAGAAAGCACTACAGGCAACACATTTTATTTTTTCACATCCAGATGTTTAAATGTGTTAATTTAACAGACTACTGTAAATCGCAAAGTTATACGCTTTCTGTTTTAAAGCGCAGGATCATCAAGTCCTCTATTTTTAGCATGTGCTTTGTAAAGTTATGCGTACGAGAATGTAATTTTCACAAGCACTGAGTTCTGCTATTTAGAGGGTACGCGCTGCAGGCTGATAGTCTCATTTGCTCTTTTTGTGTATCAGTTTATTGAGAAGCGCAGAGAAATGAAGGAAGAGGGACGAACTGAGCAAGAGCTGGTGGAGTCTTACTGCTTTCTGTATCCAGACAAAACCAAGGTTGGCCTTCCCGTAAAGCTACAACTGCATGTGCATGGATGTGATCATGAATACATGGACTTGAACTCATTCTTCTGTCTATATCTAGCTCCAGTGGATCTGTGAGAAGGGTCTGTCGGTCGGACACTCCAGGATAACTACATTAGGAAATCCAGCAAAGGGTGAGTTGGTGTATTGTGATCTCTCTGATGTTGCACCTGACTTGTAGGCAGACTCTTATGGAAGGCAGGGATGAATCTAAGAAGGGTGCAAGTTTATTTACGTTAATTCAAGAGAGCTTTTCAATGAGACTGTTTAACATGACTGTGTGTTAGGGAGTTAACTGCACTCAGTACCACTGACTGTATTATCTGGCAAGCAGCTTAGCATTTTGACCTGATAATGTTACCACTGGAGATACCAAATGCATGGCATAGCAACAGCTGAGTATGACTGCTGTATTTGTGACACAACTAAGCAGTCTGCTGTAGTAGTAGTCGTGCGCGCACACAGACGAATAGGATCTTGTGTCTTTAGTTTGTCTGCTTTTTAGCAGGCTTTCATAATACTTTGCTTGTTATTGTAGGTGTGTATCTTTCCAAATTTTCTGACCTGCTACAAATCAACCCATTTGATGCGGGCTCCTTTGGGGACATGATTGTCTTCAAAGTCATGAGGGTAGGCTCTACCACATTTATCATACATACTTATTTTTTAACCAAACATCAATGCTGCCAATTCCCGTGGAACATTGATCTAAGCATTATATATATATATATACATACATACATACATATACACACACACATATATATATAAATTTTTTTTTTTTTTTTTTTTTATTTTTCCCAGGGCCGAGTGAAGCACATTTATGAGAACGTGCCCAAGAACGCTATGGAACCAACGCCTAAGTTTGACTGTCACATGTCTAAAAGTGCCAACAGGGTCACGTCTTTGCTCTCATACAGGGCTTTTGAGCTCACACAGGTATCTCTTTTGGCTGACTGTAGTTACTCTTGTCTCACACCATGTATTTTGTAACTAAATGGGAGAAATTCCTCTTCTCTACCATTTCAGCAATACTTTTTTGAGTTTGCTTTTGATGACATCAAGCCGCGGCCCAGGCACATTTGTCCACACGCTGTGGTTTCCTTTCAGTACAAAGGCAAGGAGACATCATCGACTCCTTTAACTGGACACAGGTAAGGTGTTTATCAGAAGGTGCCTGAAGAAAAGAGTGCAAAATACACAAGCCAAAGTTGACACGAAAGAAAGCCCTCCCCACTTCCCCATCAAAATAATATCTGTAAAATAATGTCTCATTTTGAACCATCATGGCATTTACTGTATCATTCAGTCAACTGAAAGGTGACAATTCTGCTTAAAATCCTTTATGCTGGCTCTTTATGCCAATAGCACTGGAGTCATAAAAAAAATCAGACTTAATACACAAGCTGCTGTTATGATTTTAGTTATAAAGTGGTGTGTTGTTTATACTGATACACATGTGTTACATGTAACAGGTTTAACATGGTCTCCTCTGAAGGAAAAAAAGGTATGTTCATTGATATTATTATAACTAAAATAAATTGCTTGCACTATGGTATTCTAATTCTTTATGCACAGTTCATGAAGAATGTTGTACTCTTCTGTTTTATCTTGAATAATACTTGCATTAGTTCTGAGCTGTTATGAGCTCAAGTTCACAAAAAATGCACTTTGCTGTTGTCTACCTAATATTAGTTATACACTAAATGGTGGTAAATTTCAAAATGTGCCGGTTTATCTGTAATGTTTTTTTTTCTTTTTCTTACACCTAGTGTGTTGCTTTTGTTGTAATATGTCTGACGTTTGGCCTATGGTTTTGATATCGCACAGGAAAAAGCTGCTATATCGTGTGGAGTGGCCCTCTGGTCAATAAGGGCCAGGAGCTCTTCAATGTTTGTCTGCGCTCCTCCACGAGGCCATACCTGCCCTTCAAACTGTAGGTGACCTTCCACCATCACATCAATCATTCTGTTAAATTCTGGAAGCTCATTCGCAAAGGCAGTGGGATTGTAGTGGACAGCTCTGCATTTAATTTGATATATGCTGAGCCACATAGGCTTATCCCATGAATAAACAATATTTAATTTTTTGTTTTACTCATACAGTATGAATAATTTAAATTGCTCTTGTGTTTCTGAATAAATGTTTGTTTATTTTTTGTTTGTTTTTGCAACAATAACAGAGCAATAATATAATACATTTTTGTGGTTACTGTAGGTACAAACTGACAGTTAAATGGAATTTCATAAATAACTATTATCTTCTCAATCAGTATAAAATAATTACTCACAAATCATACAAGTCTTAAGTGAAGATGACATCCACTTGAAAGAGTAATTGTCTTGTTTAATAGCTTGTTAATCTTTACAGTGCTCAAGTTCTCTAAACAGGGTAAATATATTGTGAACTTCGATTGGTAACTGGTCAATGTGTGTCCCCCTCTGCAGGCCTGACCGGCTAGAGATGTGTCAGGGGATGCAACTGGAGCAGGTCAAGAGGAAAATCCCCTCTGTGCTCTTCTCCTGGGACACCTACATCCTTTCACGGGAAGGTCAGTCTTGTATATACCATATATATATGATTTGCTATCGTAGTTAATGTTATGCTAATGGTTAGCTGTAGCAATTAAGTGTTAAACATTCAAAAGGAAAACATGACGGCGTCAGGACCTCCCAACATGTACACGCGGTGAAGCGTACCTTGCAAGCTGAGGAGAAAGGCAGCCTTTTAAGTGGAAGGTTATTTTCCAAAAAATGCGATGGCTCCATTTGTGTGCCGTTGTTAAGTGTCCACACTGACCACATCGTGTCCAAGGTTCAGACACATGTAGCACTATCAGTATTTGCTGTTTGTACAGTCCAGTGTGCAGCCCTGGTAAAAATGTTTTATTGCGTCATTAGCTTTGTGTTTTACCATGGTCCTCCAAAGCAATAGGGTGATGTCTTTATTATCGAAACATAATTGAATTAGAACCAGTCCTTATTTACAACCGTGACCTGGCCATCTGAGGAACACTGTTGCAGTAATGTGCTTTCTTCACTTCATCTGATCATATGAGGCGTAATGCAGAGCTGCGGAGGTGTTCTATGCTTTTCTATTGTACCTGCTGCCTGTTTCAACATCACTGTTTCCTGTCTTCAGTGCTGAAATGTGGGATGTCCTGCAGTCTCTTTGAGGTGATGGATGGCAAGGGCAAGCCAACCAGTGGAAGCCTGGCAGGACTAGTCCACAAACTTGAGAGAGACAGGACGGTGAGATGTCTTGCTGCACTGAATCATGGCTACATATACTGCAACACTGACATGGGGTAGAAAGTGAATACACACATGCCAGGATGTCATGCGCAACATTTGCTACTGAACTCCCATCTAAGTTCAGTAGAGTATAGATGAGGAAAGGCTATAGGTTCTAAATATATTGTACCAGCTTCCAATAAATAACAGCATAATTGGAATCTATCATACATTTTTTTTAAACCTCTAACCACCGAGGGCTTCCAGACTTATTTTGTGTGCTGCTTATTGCTGTGTGTCCCAAACCTGTTTAGGTACTGGTGAAGCCTTTGTGTGACCGGGGTTTCCTTTTCCTGTTGTCCTCAGCCCAGATGGTTAATTCCAAAGGTATAACACTTCTTTAATTCAATGTCTCTTTTTGCTATAGCTATCTTTTTTGCTTTTGGTGGGAGTTAAAATATGGATGTTTCCCCTGTTCATTTGATCTAGAGCCACGAGGGCGGTATCAGAAGAGCCTGCAGGCGTTATTCATCTTTCAAGAGTCAAGAGGGGTGGTCAAGTGTTGTGAGTATTACTTCATATTCATTAATTTCTATAATGGTACCCTTTTTGTTTTTATGACTCCAATATTAAAGTGTAAGTAATATCTTATACATTCATATTTCATATGAATGAATGTGCAGCGCGTGCAGCATTAACATCAATGTTAACTTAACATTTCATGACATTTCAAGGTCATCAAGGGCCATGGATAATTTTTAACAGAAGGCGTCCTGAGCCATTTCCAACCCATTAAAGTCAGACGTTTATATCAATGGCATTTTTGTCAGCATGAACAGCATAATTGTGTGTGTGTGTGTGTGTTTCCCATCACAGTACAATCACTTGGTGTACAGCTCAGAAAATCCTTTCCGTTACTCTTTAAATAGTGCGGTCTGTGTCCCCTCTCAGCATCCAGACTGTACGAGCCAGAGCCTCTGCTGGCTGAGCCACAGCCTGCTGTCCAGTCTGCCCTGGAGCCCTTCGTCCCAGCCCTCCACTACGCCCTGCTGAAGCTGCGCCCCAACCCAGGCAAGGACCTCGGTGTCGGGGTGGAGCGGCAGGCTCACGAGTACCTGTCCCGCATGGACACCGGAACAGTGCGCCCCTTCGTGTTGCCCGACTACAAGCAGAACCTGGACGAGCGGGGCAACTTGCACCCAGCGCCCCGATCCAAGCCGAACCTGGAGGGTGTGCTGCGCTCGTATGTCCACAACCCCTCCACATACGTGGTGTCTGTGGCTAAGGCAAAGGACATTATTGAGAGGATACGCAACCCGCAGCCTCCACCAATTGTGGCTTCAGTGGAGTACAGCCCTGTTTCTGACTGGGGCGGCTCTGACAGGAGCTCGGACAGGCCAGAGAAGATTCCAGAGAGGCTACCTCAAGACAGGGTTCTTCATGCCGAGAGGCCGGTCCATGAGAGGCCGGTCCATGAGAGGCCGGTCCATGAGAGGCCGGTCAATGAGAAACTTGCCCCGGAGAGGCCCGTCCATGAGAGGCTGGCCCCAGACAGGCTTGCCCTGGAGAGGCCCGCCCATGAGAGGCTGGCCCCAGACAGGCTTGCCCTGGAGAGGCCCGTCCATGAGAGCAGCAGAAGGAAGTCCGGGGTACCACATTCAAATGGCGGTCAGGCACAACATGCGGCCCAGGAGGACACCCAAAATACCAGCCAGAGATCGCGTCTCTCCCAGAGTGAGTATGATAAAGAAAAGATGAAGCAGCTACTGAAGCTCATCCAGCTACATAAGAAAGCCCTCGTGAAGGATTCTGGGAAAGATAAAGCGGAGGCAGGGGAGGAAAATGCCCTGGACTCTCACTTTCTAAAGAGGCGGCTGGAGGGAGAAGATGGCGGTGGTGGCTACAAGCGCCAACGTACAGATGCCCTGAGCAATGGCGAGTCCAGTAGAGGTGAGCGATTCTCTATCATGGAATACTTTCTCTGCAAGTGTAAGATAAGCAAAACGTCATTCTACATTTCTTTTAAAGTTGCATGCATTCATTGTAATGCAGCACTTGTGTTTTGAAACTCAAGTGTAATTGATGTGGGCCTAGGAGCACTATGCTGGCTGTAGAGAGAAGTGTTGGCCACTCTTCAGGCTTGCACTCCTAGGAGTTTCTAACCAAAGCACCATTGTTTTTGTAATGCTGGTTTAAGAGCATGTAAGAGTGTATGGTTACGTTTCCACCGATTTGGAAATTTTTTCACCCTATAATGTGTTTACATGACATTCATTTAATTACAGGGGAAGGGAATTGCTAAAGGAAACACTTAAACTCTCCAAACTTAAACGATGAACACACCAGCAATATGGTTCAAACGTAAAGAATGAATGTCAGTAAGCTGTAATAATCACCATTTTGTAAATACACATTCATTCCTTATCCCCACATGCTCCTTAGCAAATTAGGTTTATAAACAGTGGGATTAAAAAATATATATATAAACAAACACCCAGCGTGTGTGCTCTCCTTAGGACCCCCAGCCAACGACGCTCTGGACGAGGTGGGGCAGAGCTACAACCTGACGGCGGTGATGGAGAGCATGGGCATTTACGAGGGCGATCTGCGCTCCCGGGGCACTGCCAGCAGCTCGTCCGTGGGCGAGACCCAGCGTCTGCTCAAGATCCTGCTGGCCACGCTCAACAAGGCCATGGCCCACGGGGGAGCTGCCGATCAGCCCAACCACGGCGAGCCCTCCGGGGCTCCGCCCAGGAGGGAACCGGCACTCCCGGGACCCGACCTCAGGAAGCAGGAGCCACCGCCGCCCTTGCACACAGACTACACGGAGGTAAGATGACGCCCCCATGGAACACAGTGGACTCAAATGTGACTCACTCACTCCACTCTCTGTCTTTCTGTGTGTGTGTGAGAGAGCTGTGGTCGATCTTTATATCTTGTGGTGTTTTCCTTCTTAGGAGGACATGGACTGTAGCCCTGGAAGCCCATTTAGCCCAGGCTCCCCAATACTTCAGCCTCACACCTCGGAAACCTCAAGGCAGGATATCCCTCCGGCTTGTGATGGAACTGCAGGTGTCCCCCTCGCTTCTGAAGGTACCACGCAGTAACCAGCTTTTCTACTTGGTTTTGCCTGGGCGTGATTCATACTGAGAGCACGAATATTAGCGAGAATGACTGACCCTGCCTTGTTTTAAAGACACATCCTCTCTGCTTTCTCTCAGATAAACCCCAGCCACTTCCCCGCATTCAACCCAACCCCGTTCCAGCGAACAGCGTCCCAGAGGTGACCGGGCCTCCAGTGGTGAAGGAGGAGGTGAAGGAGGAGGCGGTGAAGGAGGAGGTGAAGGAGGAAGTAAAGAAGGAGGTGAAGAAGGCCATCCCCCTGCCCAGGTTAGCCCCTGTAGAAGAGACTGTCCACAGGCCCTCCATTAGCCTGGACACTGTCCTGAACCAGGAGGTCTACAGCCTCGCCTCGGACATCAAGAGCATCATGCAGAGCCAGAACATCTACTACAACTCCCAGCTGCCCCTGCGGCTCCCCCAGCGTACCAGCTGGCTCGCCAACACCTCCTTCTCGGACTTTGTGGTCCCGTATGTGACCTCTGTGCCCGTCCAAGGTCACATCAAAGCGCTGTGCGACAAGATGGACAAGTTGATACCAGCGCCGGCCCCGCCCCCTCCCCCTGCCCCGTCTCCCGCCGTCGCCCCGCCGTCTTCCCAGGTCGCCGTGCCGGCTGACGCCCCGTCCCCAGCCGTCTCTCACGCCCCACAAACCAAGGCGGAGCCCTCCGAGGCCCAGAGCTCGGCCACGGCCACTTCTAGTGGCAAGCCGGGAGCCGCCAAGGAGAAGCCGGCGCCAACCAAAGAAGATGTTTCCCAGTCCGTGGCGGGGTCAGAGATGTACTCTCCCACCCACACCACCGTGGGCTCTCCAGAGTCCTCCGGCCAGAACACCGGGCCCAGCTCAGCTCCAGGACCGGGCTCTAGCTTGCTGGCCAGCAGCCTGATTGGGCAGCTGAAGCCCGAGGTGTTCACCAGCCTGGTGGAGATCTTTAAGGACGTCACCAAGAACACAGTGAAGTTTTACATCTACTCTGCAGAGGAAGGGACTGAAAAGACTATCTGCAAGGAGATCAAGGCAAGTGTCGGGGGTGGGCGGGGGAACACACTTATTAGCACACCCGGGTTACATTTAAAGTGCTATTGAACCCTTGACTCAATAGATGTCAGCACACCACCATTCGTTAATAAACAATCCATCGTTTGCACACCAGCTGGTAGACATTAACACACTGTTTTGTGTGTAAATTAAGACTATAAGGTCACTTTATCTTTCTGTTACAGTATTACTTGATAAGTCTGGGCAACAGCGAGTGCATCCCGCAGAACTTTCTAGAAAACAGCAGCAGGTTAGATAAGCTGCTAATCATCATCCAGAATGAGGACATCGCCGCACATGTCCACAAGGTACAGCCTCCTGTCGGCATCCGAAGCTGTGCTAGACACAGTATAAACACAAGCGATGAATGTAATGCACTCCTTGTACGGATTGTGCCAGTCCACCTTTTTTGAAAACATTTTATCGCTTATTAAATGTTTTCTGCAGATCCCAGCCCTCGTCTCACTGAAGAAGATGTCTACCGTGAGCTTCGCTGGCGTAGACTCGCTCGACGACGTCAAGAACCACACCTACAACGAGCTGTTTGTGTCTGGAGGCTTCATCGTGTCTGACGAGTTCCTCCTCAACCCTGACCTGATCACACAGGGTAGGCGACTCAACGTGCGTGTGTGTGCGCTTGCGCACGTTTCTGTGTGTGTGTCCTAACCGCACTTGTGTTGTTGCGTGCAGAGCGACTCCAGGGGTTGCTGAAGTTCCTTGAGGAGCAGAGCACACCAGAACACCCGTGGCAGTGGAAGGTGCACTGCAAGTCCCAGAAGAAGCTCAAAGAACTCGGCAGGTGTGTACCTCCTCCTTGGCTTGTAGAGTTGACCCAGATTCCTGCTAGCAAAGGCCTGGAATAGCAACCATCGCTATCCCGAGCAATATGAATTGCATTCTCACCTGAGGAGGTGAAGTGCGACGGCGCTCTTTAACAGCCGTCTCCTGTTTGTACTGTAGGATGAACGGCAACGCCATGGGGCTGCTCAACTTGCTGACGGCCTATCAGAAGAAGCACCTGGTGGAGTTCCTGCCGTATCACGAGTGTGACGCCCAATCACGTCAGGCCCCTGATCTCGACTGTCTGATCAAGCTCCAGGCCCAAAACACCCAGCAGCGACATCTCATCTTCCTCACTGGTATAAAATGCAGTAATATTCCCTGTTGTTGTTGTTGCATTTAGGTGAAATAATTGATATCGACTGTATCATAGTCAGATTTTTACAATTCAGGATTTGTAGTGTTTTCCCCTTGAGAGGTTACCCTTTTTTATCAGAACCTTTACATTTAAGATTTGTGATTGACTTGTTTAACATTTGCTCTTGCAGAGAGACCGTTTGAGATGTTTCTGCAGTACTCCAGAAATGGCATTGTTATTGCTAGCATCGATGACATCATGAGCAGTTTTCACAGCATGATTGGCTCAATAAATCAGAACGAGCTTCCAACTCCGCCCTCTACTGGTGGGTAGTGACAACAGCAGTTTTATGAAATGGCTGCATAAAACCCGCAATATACTTGCTTTTAATTACTCGTACAATATGGCTGCCAGGCATATCGGCCGCGCATCCTGCGTTCCTTTGGAGTGTAGTTTGTGTGCGTCCTCAGAAATTAGCGCTACGCGTACGCATGGTGCAGTACAGCACATGAACGTGGGGGCAGTATCAGGATCGGACAGGAAGATCAACAGCAGTTTCTAAACACAGAGCAACAATGGCGTAAAGTTTCAAAAAGAAGTTCGTAGAGCACCTTACGTGTGCTTGGAGGATTTAAAATATATCCAGTAGGGGGCAGATCAGGGCTGAATCATCCCTGTCTGAAACCGGAATATTTTCCTGACTACCTTCGAATTTCCACAACAACGGTTTCAGACAGGGATGATTCAGTTCTGATCTGCCCCCTACATTCCGGTTTCAGACAGGGATGATTCAGCCCTAATCTGCCCCCTACTGGATATATTTTAAATCCTCCAAGCACGCGTAAGGTACGCAGGCCAGTATATGAACAACTCCTTTCGCGACGCAGCCGCTTGTCTAGGTGTACGCGTTGCACAAAAGCAAGTATATCGGGCCTTAAGCCCTTGTCAAGTGTGTCTAAAGCATGCGTTCTCGTCCCCCCTACTCCTTCCCCTTCGTCATGTTGAATCTCTGCTCTCCCAGTAGTGAACGATGAGTGCGTGGAGGAGGACATGTCCCTGGATTCTGACGACGGCGAGCCTCCGACCATAACGGAGTCCACCGAGCAGGCGCAGGAGGCTTCCACGGCGATGCCCCCGCAGCCCCCGCCTCCCGAGGCGGAGCAGTTCCGCCCGCCGCTGCCGGACCACCAGTCCACGCCCGAGCACCCCTCGAACCTGTCAGAGTTCAGCTCCCTCAAGTCGGCCATTTCTCAGTTCAAAGCCACCCGTGTGGTCACGGGGTCCCCTGACGTCGGCAGCATGTCTCCTGGGGGCTTCACCGTCAACCCCCACCAGAGCTTCCTGTGCCCCACGCCCTCCTGGGGAGCCTTTGGCGTCTCCTCTGGCTACATGGCGTCTCCAGCCTACCCGGGCTCGCCCTGCCAGAGCGGCCAGGAGCAGGATCACCGCCTCCCGACCACGGGCTCCGCTGCGGCCCTGAGCGCGGCAGGGCCCATGGCTAAGCTGGCGTCGCTGCCCCTGGAAGTGAAGCCCCCGCCTCCACCGCACCTCATGATGCTGGGCCACACGTATCAGTCTGACGTGGGTGCAGCCGGCTCCCTGGGGGCCTTCTCCTCCTCCGTCACCGCCGCCCAGGGCTTCGGCGGCGCTCCCGCCCCGCAGGGCGACCGGACACACGGCGCGGCGTCCGGGGACAATGCGTGGGGCGCGGTCACCCCTGGTTCGGTGGTCCACGGCAGCCTGGGCGGGGAGAGGGAGTGGACTGAAGGCATCGGCGGCGGCTGCAGCACCCCTGGGAGTCAGGGGGGTCGGACTCCTGTCAGTTGTCCAGATGGCCTCGGCGCGGCCACCAGGGGGGGCTCTGTAGTCAGGCATCAAATGCCCACGCATCCTTTGATTGTCGGGGGCTACGGTAGCGTAGGAGCCCTTCCCGGACAGGCGGAGCACGGGGCTATGAGAGGCGCTATGGGCCCTGGCTCATTAGGGGCCTTCCGGGGGAGAGCAGGCCCAACGGGAGGCCCTTGGCCCAGGCCGGGGCGGGGACACGAGCGAGGGGAAGGGGCTGCTGCTGCTGCTGGACCTTGGGGTAGGGGTGGGGGCCGGGGCCAGGATTATTACTCGGACTACGCATACTCACACAATTTTACCCCCTAAACGGACAATCATATTGATCAAAAGAGGGTTGTGATTGCCATAACTCCAGAGACTAACTGGCTGAATGTATATATTTACTTGTCATAAAAGTGATTTAAACACAAAGTATGGTTCCTGGTTTTCTACGGTAATAAAAGTTGATACAGGCAGTGCCGAGTGTCCTACTGGCGTGTATACTGTACTTACACTCTTTTCATGTGAGCCATTTCAGACCCTGTCCAAACCACTATATTTATATTTGCCAAGAGTAATGCCTTCCAGCTTCTCGGAGTTGTCATGTAATTTCTGTTTGTCTCAAGTACTATCAAACGGTTTGAACAAGGGGGGGGAAGGCTGATATTTTTTTAAAGGGACAAAAAATTGTGAACAATTCACTCTTGCTGTTTTTTTTTAATACATATTTGGTTCAGCAAAACTATTGAAATAAATCTGTGTGAAGGGTTTGATGGCAGTGTCATGAAATCAATTAAAAATGTAAAGCCCAACTGTCTTACTGACTCTTAATCATACATGTTAAATTTGCACCTAAGGCTTTTTTTTTTTAACCTGTTGTCTTTAACAATTGGGTTTTGTTTATTTGTTTTTAGTGAAGATCTTATTAGTCCTGTAAATAAAACACAAATCCTATGACTGAAGTGCTGTTACATGTAGTTGCTGTTATGTTAAATAAATCCTCTATTGTTATACGGTTATAGCAAGCCGCAAAACGCTAAACGGCCACCAAAACGGGTAGGCCTAGGGCCATGCACATAGGCCTAATGTATGAAGAATGCTGGAAAGCGTACACAGTCATTGTTTCTCATATAATTTTCAATGTTATATTTATTATAATGTATTTTATTCTAGTGAATAAGAAATATAGGACACCCTAGAATGGTTAAATGAATGACGTTGCTTCTCATTGGATCATACTGTATTATAAAGGCGTCATCGAATAAAATGAAACACCAGAGTGCGCTGCTGCCTACAAATGGTGAGGCCAACCGAATGAAATATGAAAAGGCATGAGGAAAATGCACTCATTAGCTGTTGTCCGTGAAGATTGGTAACTTGTGATATGGTAAGCAGAACATACTGTAGCTTCATATTGGTTATTTTAATCTGCATATATTAATATTGCGATATTTAACTGTAGTCAATGTATGCTACAGACCGCACAATGTATTATATAAATGCAGCAAAACAAACAAAAAAGCTAATGGTAAGAAAAACTTCCCTTTCTTCCATTGTATCAAATAATTTCGGTACCGTATAAGCAGAAAGTTGTAGCCAATATAGTTTATGACCGTGGAACCGCCTAGTGGTTAAGCATTAATATTGCACTAAATGAATACCAACAATGTAGTAGGCACGTTACCAAAGATGAACTCTGTGTCGAGGCAAGATCAAACGAAAATATGCCATTAAAGTTATTGTTAGATCTAGTTAGTAATCCATTTGTTATTTGTCTATGCACACCCCAGGGAAACACTGAAGACAGCTAATGCATCAAACATCTTGTTTAGAAGTCTAAACATCATGCTATGCTAAATTAGTTGTTTTTTATTTTATGGGTGATGTATCTGTAACTCTGTTAAATCAGGCATTCATGTGCAATATATTCACTCCATGGTGGTTGGATTGGGGCCCAGACACCTGTTTGACATGTAGGCAAGGTAACAGTGGCATGCAAATTCACAACACCTGCAGGCTACAGTTTGGAACAAGCGGAAGCTTGGTTTGGGGACAATCCACATATTATTCCTTGTAAATAACTGTGTTCCCAATATAGATATGTTGTCAGTGTCACTGTGGATAATCTTGGTGGATGATGTGTCTTTCCATATCATCAACAAAATGTCCATGTTTATGTTTGCATTATAAATATGACAGTGCTTTTAATTGGATTGGTGGTGCTGGTAAATGAGTGAGCTTGTTTATATGGCTTACGTTTGACTGAAGCTAGACACCTCCTCCACTTTTGTCTGATGACTGTTTTGACAGTTCAATAATAGCCTTGTTGCCAGTGAGGGCAGCCCTTCAATATTCAGACGGTAACTCCCTATTTACTGAAATTAGATTCAAAAATTGAATAATAATAGTGTCTAACGAAATCTGGTAAACAAACAATACAGAAAGCGGGCTTTAATTGAAACATGTCGGTTTTTTAGAGAGAATGGCATTTTTGGCTTCCGGTACATTTGTGTAATTTGTCATAGTCATAGTTGTCATAATTCTGTGCTTTGATTTGGTTTGAGTTTATATTTAATATATTACACATTTATATTTATGGGATTAAATCCCATTCTCTTTATCACTACTCACTGTTGAAATATTAGATTGAAATGTATGTATAAGGGGAATTGTGCTGGTTTTGTCTATCATGGACTACATTTATATAGCACTGTTCTAACCTTCTGGTCACACAAAGCGCTGTACAAGATTGCCTCACAATCACCAATTCATACACACATTATACATGTTGCCATTTAGGGTTAGAGTTAAGGTTGGGTGTCTTGCTCAGGGACACCTCGACACTTGGTGAGGTGTTGGGGTTCTAACCTGTCGCCCCACTTTACCCACTGCACCATTGCCTCCCTATTATTTAATCTGATTCATTTAATTAATTAAAGATTCTCATTGTATGAAGAATGGGCAGTTTTTAGGAATGAAATGACCACCAAATTGATTTAATTTATACGGTTAACATCGTGAATTTGCAAATGGGCCACTGCAATGAAATTGTGTTGTGTATATGAATCTCAGTCCAGCTGTGTGCACCGTGTCAGTAGGTTAACAGATTATGGGATTTCACAACACAGGCATTGACAAAGCACCTGCCCTTCTTTATCCTCACGGCAGTCTAGTAGCCTCAGCTCCTCTTCGTGTAATACCTTGTACCATGTCTTTAAAGAACGAAAAGCCGACCATGATGCAGCCAGATTTTATTGTTATTATACGAGTTATATCCGCATCACAGCATACATGTAATAATAATAATAATAATAATACATTACTTTTATTGTATACATGTAGAGTAGACAATAGAGCCGTGTCATTATTGGTCACAGAAGCAATTATAAAGAGCTATTTGTTGGCCTAGTTTTCACCCTGACTGGCACCACGATAATACTGTGTTAGTTAAAAGGATCTTTTCTAGTCCACCAAAGCTAATAATGACACCACTGCAGTCCAGAGCTCAATCACTTCTATTATGTCCTTCTCTTACAGCCTTTCCTTTTTCCATTACAGTGCTTAGTATTTTTGTGGGTCATTGCATAACGACGGTGAATATCATCTGTATCGTTTGGGACTGATTGATGCTATGGTGCTGAAATCAGGTTCAAGTTGCACATGAATATTCTCATCAAGCTTCAAAGCAGTCATGATTTAATTAGGTATTAGACAATAATCAAAGGCCTCTCCTGACTTCAACCCTATATGAAACGTAAAACCAAGAGGCGTGGTTAGTGTTGACATCTGCTCGACATGAAATTGAGGATTAGGGCTCAGGAGTTTACTTGTTTCCTTTTAGATACATCATTTGATTTTGCTACATTTTCAACATTCTTTCATATCCAAGCACCCATATGGTGCAATCAACCGTAATGTTCTCATCCCACACACACACACAAATCCTACCAAAGCATTGCACGAGAGTTCTCAGAGTCCTTAGCATCCTTCATCTCCGATCTCACTGTATAATTCTGTCATTCGAAATGACTTAGACTACCACAACAAGACAATGCTCAGCAAAAGAAAACATATTTGCATCAGATGTGCTAGCAGGAACTGACAAAACACCATTTTTCACTTCAATTCCAATGTTGTGGCTGTTTGTTCTTCACTGTTCAAAGAGTTCTGTTGTGTTTGATTGAAGGGATCCTGTCCCATGTCCTGGGTGTTTGCCTTTGGCTTGTTGACGTTGCTAGATATACACTATCTGGCAAATATGCACGAATGCTGATACAGTAAAATTATTGTTTGCTGCCAGATTAATTATAACAGGTTTATGTGATGCATGTGAATGATGGAGCACTGCAGGATGCAATTCTGCTTTCTTCCAGATGATAAAGTTCTACAGAATTATATGGATTAAAGACAATACTTACAGTATACGGTATCATAATTTCCCTTCAGCAAACATGTATCGAGCATTGACAATTCCACTCTAAATGCAATAGATTTTATTTGAAATTATTGCTGTTTGAAGTGATGACAAAATTTCGTATTTGAATGGAATAGAAACATTTATTTGGAATGTTGGTAGTTTTGAGGGTCTGGAGAGAGATGCCTGTATCCAATTTCTAGGATCATTTTTTACGACATGGGCTACAAGCTTTAAATGTTAAGTGATCTTCAGTATATGTAGTGCTTACAACATGAATTACAGACAATTTCAACTCAACTGTGGTACACACACTGAACTTATTTTCTAACATTATAGTCGTGAAGCTACAGAGCTTCTCATTGGCTTCCTTCCAGGTTAAAATGTCTTCTATGAAGTCAGCTGTGTGGCTTCGCTTGTTGGTAAGTCCTATCTCTCAACAGTATAGAGTTTATAACGTATCTTAGGACTGATAGTGTCTGCTTGAGGTTCAGTTCTGTCCATATATTCTACTAAGGATAATATACTGTACAAGCCGTGAGTGTCTCACATGAGATAACTACTTGCAAATTTAGAGAGCAGAGAAGTAAGCTGCATTTTGTCCTGCGGTATCTTTTATCAATGGCTGATAAAAGTAGGAGAGAAGATTATTATTATTATTTATTTGTCACTTTTACACACCTCGTGTGTCTACTGCTTCCTGAATAAAGAGAGCTTCAGGTAATCGTGGGGTCTCCCAACCCCACTGCAAAGAAGGCTATTCTGCATTAGATTTCAGACATCTATTCTGCTTCTCCATTACTTGATCCATAAATGCTACATCCTTGTTATTTTGGGCTTTGGTCAGTTCTCTGCGGTTCACGGAGGGTGAGGACATGGAGCAAAGGGTGCCCGGGTCACAGGTGGGCACGGGGATGGCCGCAGGTTGGGGCTGTTTACAGCAGCCACAGCGGCACGGGGTCATATACAGGTATATGGGAATAAGTACCATGGTCACAGTACATCCAAGTAATGTTGTATAACTCGTGTTAAAGGACTCGGGCCGGACCACACTCACATTCACCTCACGGGTGGCATTGAGCATCTGCTTAAAGTCCACAGCTGTGCACACGTACAGACCTGAGTCATTGACCTTGGTTGAAGAAATCTCTAAGGTGCCATTAGCAAACAGGCTAATTAGAGTGTCATTAATGCTGTTTTGGGTGATGGAGGTCTGGCTGGATGAGAGCCATGTAAATGAGAGGTGTGTATCTCTGAGGGACGTCTGGCAGTCTAGACGCAGCTTCTGTCCCTCATACACCACCACCGCACTTGAAAAGAGGACGTTCAGGGGTTGAGCCTGCACTGCTTTACCCACAGTGCAGTTCTGGAAGATGTGGCTGTAGCGCAGGAACTGGACGTAGTCGCGCCGCTTGGCCCAGGCAGCCGTTCTCTTCAGCGCAGCCTCGCAGGCAGCACGTCTCGGTGTGATCGGGGGTTTATCAAAGCGATTTTGAAGCGGCCTCGGCTTTAGCAACGCGTCTCAGTGTGATCAGAGCCTCAGGCTGCCCAGGCCGTGGAGGCCACCGGCTTCCACCTGAGTGATCCTGTTGTTGCAGTGGAGCAGCTCCTCCAACCTCTACACCCCCTGGAGGTAGTGGTGCAGCTGGTTGGAGGACAGCTCCAGGTGTTGCGGCAGAGCGCTTGGCCCAGGCTGCTGAGCTCATTGTGGGCTAGCCGCAGGGTTTCCATCCTGGACATCCCTTCGAAACAGCCTGGGCTCAGCCAGGCCAGGTGGTTGCTGCTGAGGTCCAGGGTGGTGGTGGTGGAGGGCAGGGAATGAGGTAAGCTGGTCAGGCTACTGGATCGGCAGCTCACTGTCGGACATACACAGGCACGAGGAGGGGCATCTGGCCTCAGAGCCACGCAGGAGGAGATGGAGCAGCACAAGAACAGGGCCTGGATAACGTCCAGAGGTCATTGTGTTTGCCCTTTGGGTCCTATCAGAATCAATATCCTTTTGACTTTCCCTGGTTTAGATAAGGAATCCTGAAAAAAGCAAATTATGATCAAAATATATTTTTTAACACATTTCAGATACAATATTTAGAAAGCCTTCAGGATCTAACATAATAAAATAAAAATATATAATATACAGCTCTTAAAATCGGTTAATCAATGAAAGTTATGTCTTATATCAATAGCAAATTATGTTATGTATTAGTTAACATATTCAAGCATATAGGCAAATCTTAAATATATAATAAATGTAACTGATAGTCATATCACACATATATATATATATACTGTATATATATGTTTTAATTATCAAAATACCTTCAAAATTACAGAGTTGCTCCAGCGGAGTGTTGTGTATGTTGGCACTATAAGTTATGAATCTCAAATGTGGAAACGTTCACAGCGTCTCGAGAGAGGCTAGCAATGCAGCTCACTTAAGTATTTCCAACCCTTTTAAATTGCGATACCAAAATACTACAAAGTCCAGAATAATCAGTTGAAGGAGGTCCCTTTTATTTTACTGGACTTGTTTTCAAAGTTGTACTCTATTTGTTTATCCCCTCATGTCTCTCCAATCCTTACCTTTCTCAGATCGGTCTCCTGTGGCTGCTGAAGAATATTAGATTGCTTTAGCTACATAAGCTAAAGCTTTCCTACAGTTTTTTTTCTTCTTGCCCCAATATCCAAGTGCAGCCTGACAAACAACTCGCAGCACTTTGCAGTGTGTGTAACAAACGCCACAGAGCTCCCTTAATCTCCCACAATCCCCTCCTCCTTCTGTGAGTCATTTCGAGAAAAGCCTTGTATCTCCCTTTATCGTGATTATGTAATGATAGTGACCTCTCTCTCTCTCTCTCTCTCTCTCTCTCTCTCTCTCTCTCTCTCTCTCTCTCTCTCTCTCTCTCTCTCTCTC
>JAODUH010004564.1:0-10628 GCA_027564835.1 Typhlichthys subterraneus | reverse complement strand
TCTCTCTCTCTCTCTCTCTCTCTCTCTCTCTCTCTCTCTCTCTCTCTCTCTCTCTCAGATGAAACAGTGATGGGGAGGGGGGGGGTGGTTTACAAAAAGAAAGGTAAAACAAACAAAAGGAACCGGGGGGTTTTTGTGGTGACAAACAGAGCAGCCAGGCGGAGTGCTGGCAGGAGGAGGGGCGGCGTGCTGGCAGGAGGGGGGGCGGCGTGCTGGCAGGAGGAGGGGCGGCGCCGTCCTCCGCATGCTTCCGTGCCGGTACAGTTCTGACAGCATAGAGTGATTTGGTGGGGGGGTGGTGATGGAGGCACCAGGCCCAGCCTCCACATGCGCACCGCCTGGCCAACAAGCCTGGCTCCAATCTGACGGTGGCTGGTGGCTCAATCTAATAAGCAGTCATGCGATATGCGATTCAGATCCCCCCCCCCCTGCCCCCCCCCCTGCCCCCCCTTCCCTCCTGGTTTTGTGAAATAAGACACGCCCACCCCCCCCCCCCCCCCCCCCTATTCTCTTCCTGTCGCGGTGACTGTGCGTTTTGAGTGCGCTGCGGCGGCATTGAAAGGACATGCCATCCAATACTGTACATCTGCTCCGCCCGCGGTACACAAGCGGCTTTGTCTCGCCGAGCTCCAGGCTGAGCCCCCGCTAGCTCCGCTCCGACGGACGCCGCCGCTATGTAAACAAAAGGAGTGTTTACAATGAACGGAGTCTGGCTCAGACGCCCGGGAGGTTCCTTCACCCTCCCCTCCTCCTCACGGAGAAGGAGAGACAAAGCCAGCGGTGTACATAGGAGACGGAAAGAAGGGGAGGGAAATTATGAGCTTATTGCACTTTCAGTCTCCTGCAGAGGCTCGTCTAATGAAACCAACCCAGCAGGGAGACAAACACGTCCTCCTCTCTCCCCATCTCCCACTCTTGGTCTTCCAGCAGGAACATTTCAGGTGCAACGACGGTCAAATTAAAACCAGCAAACGTTATTGTTCCCCTCCTCTCTTGAAGGACCGCTGTGTGGTTGACATAGTAGGCGGCGTTGTTTGGTTTTAGAGCGGCTCGGTCTGATCGGGAAGGGATCAGAAGGAGCTCATGTTAGGGTGAGGCAGGTGTGGTACCGCGTGACGACGAACGGTCACAGAGGTGCACAGAGATTCTTTTTTCCCCCAAATGTTTTATCATTTGCCACTGCTATAATCGACGCATCGTCATTACTACTGGAAATGAAGCCTCCCCTAATGCGTGAGAATATAATCCAGTGTTGTGAGCCTGCTTGGACAAATAGGACATCATTAGATTGTACGTGTTACCAGGGAATAACGTATTGCTTTCCCTGCCACCTGAATAAGTGCTAAGAGTAAGCCGTTTTTCCACCCGTTACTGGTTTCTCACACAAACTGCTAGCTATTCATGTCGATCCACAATCCTGCCTCTGTGGCGCCTTTCTGCGTGTGCACGTGCACGTGTGTGTGTGTGTGTGTGTGATATCACAGGCGACGGGCGGCACCGGTCACCTAGGCGACGGCCCCTGGGCGGCACGGGAAGGCTCGAGGACAAATCTCACAAAGCCGGTTGACGCTCGTCGAGACAATAAGGTTCCCAAAGACTGAGCATTTCTTCTCCTGTCGCCCACGTGGACAGTGTTTTGTCACATGTTCACCTTCGAATAATGTAGGTTTGATTAGCAAGTGTTATGACTGGAAGCATCTGAAGAGTGCGAATCGGTCCAACTGATTAAATCAAACCGTCTTCCACCCACACACACACACCACATATCATCATTATTATTGTACTTGACTAGCGGCCCTCCAAGTCAATGTCTAATCGGGTTTCAAAGGGGCGTGTTGCGGCCCTGCCTTGCGGGACAACCAAAGCGAAGGCGTGGTTCCGGTCCTGTGGATCGTTAGGAACGGTTGTCAAACGTCAAGGGGTCATCATTAATCCCTTGCGACACCTGACATGCCTGCCATCTTAAATTTGCCCCGATCATTTGTCACCTCTGTCTGCCATCGATGAGCCTTCCCTGCCTCCTTTGTACCATGGCAACAGAGGACAAAGGTCAAAGTTCACGCTGTGATGTCTGGGGAAAACGAGCTTCCTGACTACACCGTCCACACCTATACGTCCATGAACCCTTCACGGTAGCTTTGAAACGATGTCGTTATGTGATCTTAAACGGGGGCGTTTGTGGAGGGCTGTGCAGGTGATCCAGTATAAGGTAAGGTAATCCCTTAACCTTTAGAGTGGTCCAGGGCTGGCCTTACAATCGTGCCACATCAGCTGCTGGCTTTTACACGTCAGTCGATCAAAGTCGGCGGCGTGCGCAATGAGACGTGGAAACTTTTGCTCTCACTTCTGAGCTGTCATCAGTCCATCTGTGTAATTGAGCAGATCAGCAAATGAGCAGATCGGCTCTCCGTACTCTGCAAAGACCAACACTTAGCATGCCCCCCTTCTAGTGTTAAATGAGATCCCTGCTGAGTCTGGCCATGCCCGCTTGTCACTTCGTTTTCAGCTGGAGAAATAAACCACTCTTATCTGATGACTTCTCCTCCACATCTACTTCACCTCCCCCCCCGACACCCCGCCTCGACTATCTCTTTGTCTGTCCTGTTTCCACCATCGCAGAATAAAGAGCGGTGGCATTTAAAAAGGTCCACGTGTGGAGGAGGAGCGTCTGACATTCACAGCGGCCGCACCTTAAGGTTAACTCGCAGCGAAAGGCTTTTTGAACGCATCAGTCATGCCAGTGCCGTGGATCACATGTCAGCTGACCAGCGGACTAGCTAACTGCTAGCGCTTTACGATGCCCAGCTAAATAATGCATCTCACAGCCGGTGCAGTACGGCGCTTCGCATCAGAAGAGCCTGTCTCGCGCCTCCTGAAATGGAGCTCTCTGGCATCGGTTACCTGCAAGAATAGATATCTCTTGTGTTGTCGGAGTATCATAAACCGCCCGGGCTTTGTGTACCAGCGAATGTGGCAACAAAGAGAGCAATTATTAATGATTAGTCATAGTTGCTGCCTTATAGGGTGAATCTACTGCAGGCACTTTTCAGTTCTTGTATTTCTTTAAAAAGTCAAATGTTTCTTTAGTAGTTTCTTTAGCGCTAAGTGGCCTTTGAGCGCGCTTGTTTTCTTTGAGATGCCTTCAGGTGTAGTAGAGGAGGCACTTAAAAGTTTAGATACCTCCACCTGAGGTAGAACAAAACACAATGTCTATTTTATGAAATGGATGGTTGTATACAAATATTTTACTGCAAAATGTATTTGGATGATATTTGGATGCCACCCAAAACTGAAAGGTGAACATTTAAAAAAAAACGACGGCCTTTTTGGAGATTTTTTTCCTCTACTAGTGACTATGCCAGGTTTCTTCAAGCGGGTGAGCAGAACAGACATTAAACAAGGCTTGGGAGAGGATTTCTTTGGAAACAAAATCATTTAGCAATTGACCTGATGTTCCTTTCAGATGGTATCCAGAATGAATCTGGGCTCTGTTTTAGTTTCCTTGGCTGAGAGGCCCTCCCATGCAGCGTAAAACACAACATCATAAATAAGCACACTGCATCAAATTCTTCACAGTTCTTATTAAAGCTGTGCTAATTAAATGTATATGGACTTCAGAAGGAGGGGAAACGGGGAAGCTTCATCATGTATCAACTGAAAACGGCTGAAGTCGTAGTTTTAATACTGTTGTGCAACATTAAAGTGCCTCTGTGGCATTCTGACGCTAGATATCACGCGCAATACACCAGCATCTCAGAACATAACAAAATCTCTGTGGGCAGCAAACACACACAGGCAAAAACACAGGCACACACGCTCACACACACGCAAACACATTAACATGCACGCTTACACAGCTATGAATGCAAAGAACAGGGGAGCTCTGGTTATCATTCTCTGCTCAGGGATGCAGTTACTTCGCTATATCTTTGCATAGAAAATAGTTGCTGCCATGTTAATGCATATTATATCTTTTATAGAGCACCTTTAAAGAGCTCTGTAGCTTTGTAATTGGACTTGTATTGTCTGTATGCTTTGTTTTTTAGTCGTCTGTTCAGCACCTTGCACGGTGACAGCGTTGCTTCCCATAAACATGTCACAACACTGCCCACACTGGTAATATTTTTAAGGGTTACATAAAGGTTCATCCTGCGCTTTAAATGGGAACTGACAACGGAGATGCAGCTGAGCTCCTGTGTGTGTGAAGAGGATTGTTCTTGGGAGTTCAAACAACATGGCTTATTTTCCCCCTCTCTCCCTCTCTCTCCCTCCCTCTCTCTCTCTCTCTCTCTCTCTCAATTATTTCTCCATCTCTCTCTCTCCCCATTATTTGACACTCTATTTTCGTCGTCCGGTTGCTGTGGGCCTCTGCGCCCCGGGGGAACCAGAGGCTCACACCATTTGAATAATGCCTTACATAAATAATAAAGATGTATTTTAAAATGCTAATTCTAATAGTTAGGGGGTGGTGGGGGATTGTTGATTCAATCATACGGCGTTGGTGGTTTGACCACGAAGGCGGGCTAGCAAATTACCGGCGGTGGGGTGGCAGGGGCGGGGGGGGCTTCTCATTTGGAGCCCCTTGCCCCGTCGCCACAGCTACGGAGCGGTCCTCATAAGCATAACCGCCGACTTCTGCGCCCTGCCTCCGGGAGCACCGCACCGCCTCACCGCGTTGCCGTGCTTCCCTCATTGATCTCTGCTTGCTGCATAGGTTAATAGTCCTGGAGGACCTTCTCTGGGAATTGTTTGCTGTGAATGCGTCACTGGAGGATGATAATTCTATGTAATGCGATTCATATGATTCATTAATTAACCAGCGGAAGAAATGGAAGTTTTAATAAGGAAGTGTTGCGATTGCTTTTTACTGTGTTCGTTAGGCTATCCCCGTTTCCCTTTTTTAAACCACTGACGTGATTCAGGGGCTAATTATTGAGAAATTAGTGGAGGTGATTATCCAGACCAGCGGGGAGGGAAAGGAGAAGGTCTTGCTATCGGCTAATGCTTGCCGGTATGGAGCTCAGCGCTATGCCCAGCAGTAGAGCAGGGATATGCTTGCATTGAATTGCGCTGTGACTTTAAAGGTGGAGTCAGGGATTCTGGAGAATGATTGTTGATGTTTTGAAGTGAAAACAAACAAACAAACTGAAAATAAATGCTAATCTTCCTTCAGAAGCTCTGCACCCCACACACATTGGAAAGGCATTGCCAGGGCTGGGGTAGAGTTGTGGGGTGCGGTCTGCACCACTTGTTTCTACACAGGCCTGGCTCTGTAAATTAAAACAGACTATTTATTCAGCGCTCACAGAACGGTCAGCTGGAGATATTAGCAGCCAGGAGATATTAGCTTATTTTGACAAAACATTAGCTTACAATCACTGATTAAGCTTAAGCGCGTGTCGGGCATCGTAAATGTTTGTCGCCATGTGCTCACCGTGTAAAAGTTGAATGCAAAAATAACGGTAACCCAGGTTGAAATTACATTGTTCCTCCTTCCTATTTAGTGCCACATTTAAATGTGCGGGTTTTTACATTTTTATTTTATGATTTTTATTTTTTATTTTTTTAAAAAGGACGAGCACAGAAGAAATAGAAACAAAACTCTCCTCACTCTAGTGACTTATTGTCATCATGGCAACTTTATGAAGGAATGTGGTAATTGCTTTCTAATTGTTCCGTAATGAAATTGTGCATTTATTTTTTGTTTACACAACAGGATGATTGTCATAACCTTACAGTAGCATTCATCACAGGTGTCTCTTCAACCCCATAGCTCCGCATTCTCAGGAACGCGTTGGGAAAATATCAGCCCCTGATTGTAGCATGCTTGGCTGTGGTGGGGGAGCGGTTTGGCTTTTGTTTTCACAACATGTATTCTTTCGTCCATTAGCACTATGTCATATAAGCAACTGCGTCTGATGCATACAGTATACCTCTGTAAGGTCGACTGACTTTCTGGAAGTGAGGTAGTCTATATTCTTTGGCGGTGAGCATTGTCACAAAGTCTTTTATCTGTAGTTACTACTTTATTTACGAATTTCAGTTGTTACATTTATTTTAAGCAGTATCTGTATTGTACTTATCTAACAGATATTCTGTACAATATCTGAAAACAACCAGAGTTGTATTTTATCAACATATTCGTATATATGACGTCCGACTTTGTCGTTGAGTTACGTACTCATAGTGGTCACTGTGCATGTCAGTCAAAATTCCTCTCCTGTCAAGTAGGCAGTTCTTGACGCAGTTAGCCAGCGCTGTGTCCCAGACTTTACGCAAGGCTGGCTCTGTGAGACTACCTACCACAGGACTCTACTGTCTGGCAGCCTTGCCTTTGCCGTATGTCAAGTCAAGTTTATTTATATAGCCCTTAATCACATTACAGTCTCAAAGGGCTTTACAGCCCACATTATTCACATGGAAACAAACAACACCCCCTAAACCTGCTTCTCCACCCCGGCCAAGGAAAAAACCCCACAGGGGAAAAAAGGGAAGAAACATTGGAAAGGGACCTCAGATGGAGGAATCCACCCCTCCAGGACAGTTAAGATGCAGTAGGTGTCGAATGATCAACAAGAATGAGCAATTATACACTGAATGAAATGTATCACATTGTGCAGTAAATAAGAACTATAACGCATTGTAGAAAATGTTTAAAAAAAAAAAATTGTCCGTCAGATGTAATATTGACAGAGGAGAGGAGATTTTGTCCCTGTCAGTTTTATTTATATAGCCCTTAATCACATTACAGGCTGTACGAGCCCAATTTTCACATGGAAACACCCATGACACCCCCTTAAGCTGCTTCTCCTCACGCTTATGATTCAGGGCTGTCCCCCGAAAATCATGCCAGGAGGCTCCTGAGGGCTGTCAATCACAGAGGGAGACTTGTCTTTTTAGTGTGTGTGTGTGTGTGTGTGTGTGTTGGGGGGATTAAGGGGGTAGATTGGTAGACAACATTTAAGTGATGTGAATGTCGTAAAGAGCTGCGTCATATAATAAAGAGAATCGCATCATCTTAGTTCACTCCAATGGACCATTGTTTCCACAGCAACGGAGCCTCAAAATAGGTCCCGGAAGTTAGCCTAAATACTAAAAGTACCCTATAAATTCTATTTTTTAAATGTAAATCACTGCATTTATTAACTACTAATTACCAAAAAATAAAGATGTGTGTGTGTGTATATATATTCAAATTGCCCAATAAGTACTGCCTGGAACTATTTTGCCATAGGTTTAGCCTCTCCATGAACCATGTGACCATTGACAATTTTTAACTTCCATTGGCATAACTCTCTCTTTTCATGGCTCTGGTAAAGAGCTGAGGCATTTGTGATTCGATGTAAAAAAAAAAAAAGGTACAATTTGCGCCGGCATCACGGAGTGCTGAGTCTCTATAACATATTTGAGTCATATCAATCCGCCTCAATGGGGGGGAAAGTAAAATAAATTAAACTAACGCTGATGTTGCCATTATATTGGCCATTTTCCATGTAGACTCTTATTTAAATGGTTTGTGGGATTTTGGAGGGTGTTGTGGTTCACGTCAAGGCAAGACATAAAGAGAACACTGTCAAGGTGAGTTGCAAATTGGAACCGTTTCATCACAGGGCATTATGGGTAGTGCGTGCATCTGGGCGGCAATAAATATTGTCAAATGCTAGTGGAGGACAATCAGTATTCAGCTCTCGTGTGTGTTGTTATTTTTAGGACCTAGAATTTATTACACACCTCCCCCTACATTTAAATGTTAATGCAGTTCTTTATTTTTTTATTTTTATTTTTTTGGACTTCCCAAAATGAAGTTATGAATGTAAGCCTAGCCAAGAATGTATTAAAGAAGTATTAAAGAAGGCTTGACAGTGAATTAACCATCAAAAGGTTCTACATTGTAATTATGGGAGATATTCCTGAACTTAATACATTTTCAGTTAACAATGTTCTTTGACCAGGTTTGAGTTTGTAATTGAAATGCAAACATCATGCAAATATAAAAGTATGAATGGTTCAATCACAGTTTACTAGATAGAGACTAAGTTTTAAAATACATATTATGCAAGAAGGTGACCTTTATTGACATGCATCATTTCAGCTTCAGTTTAAGGTCGCAATAGCTCAGATGTTCCATTGTCTTTCATAAGCCATGCGAGGCAGATAATATAATGCTGTCTGAGCACAGTATTGTGCTGTAAACATTGTGACCGGTAGTTAGCAGAGGCAAGGCTTTGAAGTAGTTTCTAATCACAGATGCTACTAGAACAAAACAAAAAGAGGCTATACCTTTTTTGTGAAAACGCTGCTGTTACCTTTACTGAAAATTAGCCAAATAAGCATTCCATCTAAAAGCGCACTTGTGTATTTATGCATTTTATTTATCTTTAAGTATTGTTGAATATCTCTTTAGTTGTGAGTGCCTTTCCATGAAAAAAGTATTACTTAAAAATAATCATAGCTAATCAGTAAAGATAAATTAATCTGTCCAAATACTTAACACTAACGAAAATGCATTCATTGTTTTTGTTCTAATATGAAAATAATTAAATATTTAAAAAACACATATATTTAACCGCATTTTAAATGTAAATGTATTTTATTCATGTCATGACAAACTTTTTTTTTTTAGTGAATTAAATGCATGATTACAAGAAGGAAACATAGGTGAGATGGATGGAGTATTACAGTATAACACATATTGTTGAATGTTACAGTATAAGGCTGAAAATGAGCAATGCGTGTTTCTAATGTAGCCAAAGTGTTAGAGTAATCACACACCATACCTCAGATTTAACAATGACTGTTGTTTTAATGCACGTCACAAAGAATGGATGAAATAACACCACTACAATTGTACTAGTTATCATTTCATATCCAATTGTACCTAATGATTTATAAGTGCCCTCTGTATAAGATCTAGGTCAATGTATTGCCTTTAGGTAATGTTCTACAGTATTTATTATGTTGTTGCTAAAGGCACCTAGTTTGCGTAGTCTGGGGGGAAAAAATTAAACAAAAAATGAATCTGTCACACAAAACGACACAAAAGGAATAAGAATGGAGTCATAATAAGTTGTTTCAGGTCAAGGCCTTTTATATTTGCAGTGATTGAGGCAAAGGACGTGGCCAGAAATCTCTGGGTGCATGACCCGCATATTTCCCTCCTAAATGAGACATGTTAAATGATGTGCCAGAGGGAGAAAATTGGTCTTTTTCAAGCGGCACACACTGTCCCGATCATCGCAGATAAGTGAGCTGTAAGGCCAGAGACCTAATTTAAGGACTATTTACCACGCGCCAGGCTTTCAATGGAGCTACAGGGGAAAAGGGGAGAAACGGGCAGAATTATTATTATTTTGTGTGAAAAGGATAGATTTAAGACGGTGTGCAGCCCTCAAACGAAATCGTTATTTATGCTCTCAGGTTTTACGTAGATGCTGTTAATTAATAATTCATTCATCTTGGGTTTTGTCGGCCCCGGGGTACACTGAGCAGAAACTAGATCAATAGTGTAAAAGAGTAACACTTTTGTCAGCAAGTGAATATGGGAGTTTTTATTGTTGACTGACTGACAATTGGAACACTGTGCATATTAATCCCTTAATCTGCACACTAGAAATAAAACTAGATTTGCCTCTAAATTAGTGATGTCATATTTATTTTTTTATCCCGTTCTGCTAAACTACGTCAGCAGTGACACATTCTCAATAGCTCTTTGACTTTCTTTGTTTGGCTTTGTTGCGCTAATCTGCTATTGTTTCTTCCTTTGTCTTGACGTGCTGTTGTCTGTGTTTCTGTGACTGCAGCACGGCCTGTTCACTAGTGCCTCTGTCTCTGTAATGTTGCAACCTTCTCAATTCTTCCTTGACTACGGTGTTACAGTAACAGCGTAGTCAAGGAAGAATTGCTAATTATTATTGCTAATTGCACAAGGACGGCTGCTAATTATGTTTACTGCAGCTGTACCATGGTACAGTGTTCTGATTGGTTACAGTCTGATGGGGATGGCTTATGGACGATCACTGGGCATTATCCATGACAGTCCCCCATACAAATTATTAAATTGTTTAACAGTAAACTAATAAAACAAATGCCAATTTAAGAGGCTGTTTGTGTGTGTTGACTAGGGCATTGGTTCCCAACTTTATTTTTTAAACTTATGTGGGCATTATTTTGGGTATTATTTTTCATTTTTTGTGGTCTTAAAAAAATTCTTAAAAAAGCATTACATTTGATGTCCGAAATGGTGCAGATACCGTGGTAACTGACCAATGGCAACACACAATGTAAATGACACATACAAATAATCTAGTGTATTATTGTACAATAGCAGCAGGTTAGCAGTGCACAGCAGATACGTTAGCTAGGCAGGACCCAGAACCATGTAAAGAGAGAGTTGCGTCATCTCCGTTCACTCCAATTGACCGTTTTTCCACAGCAACGGAAGTTATACTAAAAGTAGACTAGAAATTCTATTTTAAATGTGAATCAGTGCATGTATATGTATATATATATATATATATATATGTATATGTATATATATGTATATGTATATATTGTGACGGCCCTGCCTTGTTCCGGCAGGCCGGTTGTGCTGATTGGCTGGGTTGGCCCTAATTAGGCTAACCAAGAGC